>JBBYHK010019286.1:0-10847 GCA_038382065.1 Adansonia grandidieri | reverse complement strand
TATATAACAAAAATTATTAAATTTATTGTCTTAATTGTTTTTAAACATGTTGAGTTTGTTATTTTAATAATTTTTTTTCATTAATTAAATATATTATTTTAGTATTTGGTTAAGAAGGAGATGGGATTTAGGTTTCATCATATTTGGGTTAAATTTCTAGGGATTTTGGATTTAGTAAAGCATTTGGGTAAAAATAATAAAAAAATTAACGAAACTACTTTTAAAAAATTTCATTTGTTAATGTCATTTTAAAATAATATATTTTGTTCGTTTAACAATTAACATTCATGTCAATAATTTAACAAATGTAATGTCACATCATTTACTTTTACAGTTAACAATAGCTTAGTTTGTAAAATCGATTCAAAACTCAATCTTGCAATATGAAAGCATGGTCAAATGTTTAGCATCAAGAGCTTTTACAACAATGAACTGCCCTTCCAAATAAACCACACAATCAAAAAATTCTCTAATGGATTAAAATAAATTACAATTGTCGCGCTCACTTTGTGGATGAAAAAAATAATGATATAAAAAAATGTTTTGAAAGAAAATAATATTTGAAAAAAGAGTAGTTTAAAAAAGGCTGGATTATTTTTATGATATTTTGTTTTTTATTATAGGAAAAGTATATACCTTTATTTTTACATTTTATAAGAATTTATTTGATTTTTCTTCTTGTAAATTTATCAAATAAATTGATGTTAATTGATTAATGACTCTATTATAATCAAACACCTCACATAACATAGACATAGTAGTGAAATTAAAAAAAAAAATGTTATCAATACATAAAGGTAATTTTCCATGAAAAAAAATCTTAAAACTAATTAAATCTCATGTTTTGTAACTAAAAAGAATAGAGCTAAATGCCAAAGTGTAATCTTAACTACTCATAAAGAAAAAAAAAAAAAAACCTATAAATTGTTAAGTATTATTGCCGTGTTTACCTATTATTCTCTTTAACTCTAAAAAAAAAAAATCCAATGCCTCAAATCAATTAAGAGGAATTAAAAATTGATCGAAAAAAATAATTGAAAAATGGGCATAACTTTTAGTGGCCAATTTTAGGCATTTTGTCATTAGACACGATAACAGGTTAAGTTTTTCGTTTGTTATATAGCTTTAGGCAATTAAGTAGTTAAGATAAAATCGAGAAACTATTACAAAAATGCTAAAACATCAATGATGAGATGCTAAATTCAATGAAATTCATTATCTCCTTCAATGACCTCTCTCTTTGATTCTTATCTTTTTTTCTTCCTCTCTAAATTCTCTCTGCACTATTGTTTGTTGTGTGAACTTTCAATTAAAGAATTTTTTCTTCATTCTTGGGTTTTAGATCTTATTTGGTATCAAAGCCAGATTTCAATCTCAAGACCTATAGGTCATGGATGTGTGTAGACTGTAGGCAACTAACTTTTCTTATTGTTAAGGACAAATTTCCCACACCATTGGTGAAAGAATTGCTAGATGAGTTAGTTGAAACAAATTTTTATTCTCCAAACTGCATCCGAGGCCTGGATACCGCCAAATTAAGATACATGCGACTAATATACATAAAACTGCCTTTAGAACACCAAAAGGCCACTATGAATTTTTAGTAATGCCATTCGGGCTACTAAATGCTCTTTCCACATTTCAATGATTGATTTGCTACATTTTCAAACCATACTTTAGAAAAATTATTTTTGTCTTCTTTGATGATATACTCATTTATTCAATTGGCTAGAATGTTCAAATGAATTTTAACATGCTTAGAGTACACTAGCTCTTCCTTAGGCTAAATAAATTTGAGTTTAGGGCTTTAAAAGTAGAGTTCATAGGTCATCTAGCGAGCAAAGAAGTAGCAATAGACCATAAGAAGGTAGAATATTTTCTACCTTAGCTTGCATCAAAAAATTTGAAAAAATTTAGAGGGTTTTAGGTACTATAATCTTTTAAATAAAAATGGGTATGAATGGCATGTATTAGCACATATGGCCTTTGAAAAACTCATGACAATCATTACCATAACTTTTATTTTGGTTCTACCTAATTCCTAGCGAAATTTATGGTTGAGACTGATATTTCAGGGATAAGTATATGAGCAGTTCTAATTCAATAAGGAAGAGCAATAATTTACTTCAGCAAATCCTTTACCTTTAAACATCAGTCCTTGTTAGTGTATGAAAAACAATGCTATTAGTGCTCTAAAAATTAAGAAATTGATTTCATATCTTATCAAAAGGCACTTTTAAAAATCAAAACTAATTAGCAAAGTTCGAAATTTTTATTGAGTCAATAGATTTTTCAATTTTGATACTTGAAATAGCTGATAAGACATGTTCTTACTCTATATGCCTTCTAGACAACACATCGACCACCACATTGTTAACTCCCTACCTATAGGTGTTGATATATACCCTAGAGCCAAACGGCTTTGATGAGGCATATAATTGATAATAATGCAAACCAATCATTTATGTTACTGATTCAAGGTTTTCCTTCATGTTAGTGGCATGATTGACAGTCATGAGAATACTAATTGGATGAAGCCCATGAAACACAATGGCCTTGCAAATTTAGTAATGAGTTACGATGACAAGATCCTTATGCATCAAAACCGTGTTTCTAAAAATGTTTCTAGTCATTGTGTTGTCAAGATAGAGCATTAACAATGCACAAAGACTAGCATATGCTAAACCTCTTTCCATTTGATGCATGCAACTCTTTGATCTCATAGAAATTAAAGTATAGAAATACTTGGGGATAGCTAGGGTTTTGTTTTATGGAAACAAGTTCACTGAACATGGCTCGTATGAGAACTCTATTTGATAGAAGTCACTCGAGTGCCTATGGAATAGGTCATCATGTGCCAATCATGTACATTAGTTCTCAGACTTGTGATACTAGGCCATCTCGTATGAGAAGTGTCATACTTAGATTTATCTAAAACGGGTCCACAATGGATGGACACCTAAGGAAGGGTACATTGGGTCTGACATTAACCATATGGTGGGTGAATGAGTGATCAAGAGAGGATTCATCACTTCGAGTGACATTAAAGACATATCTCACATGTTCTTTGGCTTTGGTTAACTTGATAAAGTCGTTGGCCAATGCATGATGGATTTAGGAGAAATTATTTCTCTAAATTCATGAGGTTAGGCAAAGCTGCAGGAACTAATATGGATTGACGCATAAATAGACATTTCACCACGCTCATGGTCCTTTCGGGATATCTGGTGAAAAAATGAAAGTACACTAAAAGGTTGGTTACTAAAAGGTTTCTTAAGAGGTCCTATTAACTCTTCCTACATACCGAGCAGCAATGATGCCTTCCTAGAGGCCAATCTTGGTCTATAAATATAAATACACTTAATTGGATCATTATGTTTATTATCGTTATAATAAAAGCCTAATAAGTATGACTTAATTAAATAAAAGGTAGAATAAGGAGCACTTAATTGAATTAGTTCAATTAAGTATTATTAAAGACATAAATTAGATTTATGAAATTTAATTAGAGATGTCCTAATATGGCAATAAAGATAAGAATTTCTTATCAAGATAATGTCTATTTGTAGACATGATTTTAGGGATACTATTAAATAAAGCCAAATAATTTTATTTTAAAAATTAAATAATCATTTCATAATTATTTAATATTATTTACATGATGTAAAACCATTTAACTTAGTTTAGAAAATTTAATTATAAATTAAATTATTTAATATGTAAATTTAGGGGTTGGGCCAAAAGTTATAATTTTCAAGTCAAGAGAGTTTAGTTGTGAACTACTCCAAGTTGGGCTTGCTAGTAGGTTTAGAGCATTGAATAGCTATCTTTGGTGTACTATTGAGCTAAAATACAAATAAGTTAATACTAAGATCCAATCTTGGACAAGCTACTTAAAGTAGTTTTAATTGGGCTTTAAAAAGCACTCTAAAATGGGGCCACCTTTTAGGCATGTTAGTCATGGGCCCAGTTGACCCATTAGCCAAGCCTAATCTACCCTAAGGTGCATTTAAATACATTATTAAGGCTTTTTGACTGATGAGAAGCATTAAGAAAACCCTAAGTGCCAACCTTAGATTTTCCCGTAGGGTTTGGCACAACACCAATGCTTCTCTAAGCTCTCTTGCATTTTCAAGGATTTTTTTAGTGTTCTTGAATCGTTATTGACATAATAAAAATAAAAAATAGTTTTCTAGAATTGAGAGATTAGTTTTTCATAGAAGTTGTGAAATTGGCCAAGACCCAAAATCCTTATTTCCGTAAGCCTCTTTTGTGTCGATTAGTATTCCAAGTGATCGTAAAGTGTCTTTGATCACAATGAAGGTAGAAAATCAGTTTTTTTTATCTTAATGGAATCAACCAGAATCAAGAATTGTAATTTTTTGTTTCATTTATTGGCATCTGCAAAAAACAGATGCTATTTCTCATTCTCTTTGGCATGATAGGTGTGGGAATTGTTCCCAAATCACTTCATATTTGAACTTGTTAACTATTACCCTTTGGCTAAGGCTTGAGAAGCCTTCTGGCTAGCACCGAAGAACCATCAAACCTCATGAGGCTCTAATAGGTATCTGTGTGGATCACTGTTAAAGGCAAAATACTTGGATTGCTTTTGGCTTGAAGAAGAAATCATATTAATCAACCTATGGTGCATTCATGTAAGGATCGACACGCTTAGAGTTATAAATCTCTAAGTAGGTATGATTTCTATCATATCCATGTTTTTAAATTGCAATCCTATCACATGTACATCTCTTCCTAAGATGCTGAGAAAATTTAGGTGTTTCATTTTTCAATTCTATTGCGTATGTTTAATTTTGATTAATTTTTAATACTTATGGTGATATGCATAAGCTCAAGATTTCCCATAGGTCACTGGTAATCATCGTCCATTATCTTTGCCACCCATTACTACTAAGCTGGAGTTAAATATTTGACAAAATTTAATAATCTTGGATTCGAGATGAATAATTGAAAAGTGGATGCTTAAGCTTAAGAATGGAACTCAAAGAATAATAAGTATTCCTACTGTGGGAATCAATTAAAGAGGAAAAGAAAGTTGGTGGTAGATAATGTACCTAAATTAAAACAAAAGCTTATTCAGTATTTTCATTAGACTTCCTTAAGAGAGTGTTTTGGTGTCCAAGTGACCTTGAATAGAATCTCTAGCATATTGTTCTAGAAAAGGATGAAAAAAGAGGTTACAAAAGTGATAGAGAACGCATAATTTTTAAGCAACGTAAGTTTGACTATGCAGTTTCTCTGGGGTTACTATAACCATTTCCTATTCCTAGTAGAATTTGGGCTAAGATTTCAATGATTTTATAGAGGTTTTACCAAAATCTAATGGAAAGATACTATAATGATGGTGGTAGATAGGTTAAGCAAATATAGTTACTTCATAGCATTAGCATATCCTTTCATTACATTCACACAACAACTCGGGCTTTCTTAAATCAGATTTTCAGGTTGCTTGGGATGCTAAGCAATATTATCTCAGATAGGGGTAAGGTTTTCATTAGTCAATTATGGCGATAACTCTTCAGGAAATTGGAAATTGCTCTTAAATTCTCAACTACTTACCATTTACAGATTAATAGTCAAACTGAGGTTGTGAACTAGTGCATAAAGTCTTATTTGAGATTATGACTAGTGAAAGACTTAAAGATTAGAGTTTTTATTTACATTAAGCTAAGTTATGTTATAGCACCAGCTATCAAATATCATTATGCCATTCATACAATTCTTTTAAGGTAATATATAGACAACCACCTCCATTCCATTTGCCATACTTTGCTAGAGACTTTTAGTATACATTATTGATAAAAGTTTGAAGACTAGATAATTTTCCTTAAAAATGCTCAAATTTAATCTTTAAAAAGATTAAACCATAATGAGGCAATGGCAAATAAAAAAAAAATAGTGTTCATGCTTTGACATAGGAGATTAGGTTATGTTAGGCAACATTCTATGAAGCATAAAGGCATTAAAAGTTAGTTGCTAAATATTTTGGGCCCTATCTGATGGAAAATAAGTTTAGAAAGGTATCTTATAAGCTCAAATTGTTTTTAAGTCTAAGATTCACACACTTTCCATGTTTCTTAGTTAAAGATACATATTAGTCATCAACCATTTCATTCATAACGACTTTTACTTTAAAAAGATGGAACACTATTTAAGGAGCCTATGCAAATATGGGGAAGAAGAATGTACAATAAGGATACCTACCATAAAAATATTGGTCTATAGACCAATTCATTTCTAGAAGACTCTATATGGGAGATTCTTTATAATCTTTAGAAGAAATATCCTAATTTCATTCCTTAAAGATAAGGATTAGCATTATAAGGAAGCTTTTGTTATAAGTCTTTAATTATATTTTAAAATTGTATTAATATTGTTTGTGGAAACCTTATCTAAGGGAAACTAAATTTGTTGAAACCTTAAACCCTATTTGCTGAAAAATAAGTTTGGAAAGGTACCTTAAGCTCAAATTATCTTTAGGGTCTAAGAATCACACACTTTCTTTGTATCTTAGCTAAAGATACGTATCGGTTATCAACCATTTCAGTCGCTACTACCTTCACTTTAGAAAGATAAAACACTATTTAAAGAACTTTTGCAAATATTGGGAAGAAAATGTCTAAAAAAAGGACTTATCACAAATGTTTTGGTCCAATAGACCAATTCATTTTTAGAAGACTTTACATGGTAGATTCTTTATAATCTTTGGAAGAAATATCCCAATTTTAATGTTTAAGGATAAGGATTAGCATTAACATGAAAAGTGCTGTTATGAATAGTTAATTAATTTTAAATTTCTATTAGTAATGTCTGTTGAAACCATTTTTGGGATAGCCATTTCATTAGACCTGGTATTTCATTTGCTATGTAACCCATTAGTGGCAACTAAGTAATTGAGGGGGGAAAGGGAAAAGATTACAAATATGTAGGAACATTGGAGATGAGGCACTGACTTCAATAAATTCACTTTTTTCCTCTAACAGCCTTTTTCTTTGATTTTTCTTTCTTTGTAAAATTCTTTCTACATTATTGTTTACGTATGTAACAGCCAATCTCATATTGTAAAATTCTAAGCCTCTACTATGATATATAAGTATACTTAGGTTAATATTTGTGAGACATTTCTTGTGGGATAAAAAATATGAGACTTTTATGTCACAAAGAATAATCCTTACAAGTTAGGTACAAGTTTCCATAAGTAGTATCAGAGCAATCACCAATAAGATTATAAATGCTAGACGTTACACAGTGAGCGCCACCACTAGAATCTTAAAGTAGTTTAGTGCTACACATGGGAAATGCCTCTAAAATCCCAACATTAGGTGTATTATAGTTTGTACATTCTATGTTAGGCTTGATGAGGACATTAAACTTTAATAGAGAGAGTTTATAACACCCCAATCTAATAGAAAAATTATAAAGATTCATTATAATATATGTGTAGAGACTTATGTATACTTAAAGCATCTTTGTGGGACAAAACTATAAGACTTTTAAGTCCAAACGGATAATATCTCGCAAGTTGAGTGCGGTTCTCCACACTTTCAATTATAAAATCTTTTCTTGATTCTTAGGCTATGGTTCATATCATCTAGTATTAAAGACAAGTTTTAATCCTAAGACCAGTGAGTTATGAGATGTGTGAATCCTATAGACTATAATTAATTGAATTTGCTTACTATTAGTGACAATTTTCCAACCCGTCTAGTAGAAGATTTTTTAGATGAGTTAGCTATAGTAAACTTCTTCTCCAAGTCGAATTTGAAGTCTACTACCTCTAAATTAGGATACATATGGTTGATATACATAACTGCCTTCACGACAAATGAAGGCTATTATAAATTTTTGCTAATGTCATTCGACCTACCAATGCTCCCTCTATATTTCAGGGATTAATGAATTGCATTTTTAAATTATACTTAAGAAAATTTATTCTAGACTTCTTTGATTTATACTCATTTCCTTAACTAACTTGAATTCTCACATGAACAAGTTGAAGATATTTTTGACATGTTTAAAGCACATCAGCTCTTCTTTAAGAGAAGTACATATGAGCTAGTCATGTTAGAAGTAAAATACCTAGGGCATGTAATTAGTAGAGTAGAAGTAGCAATAGACCACAAGAAAGTTGATTGTTTTCTAGCTTGGCCTGCACCAAAACTTTAAAAGATCTTAGAGGGTTATTGGGATTAACAACGCATTACTTGAGGTTCATTAAAGGGTACAGTGTTATAGTCAAACCCTCAAATGAGCTTTTAAAGCAAGACAGGTTTGAATAAAATGCATCGGTATAAATTGATTTTGATTAACTTAAAATATTCCTAACCACAGCTCATGTTTTGGCTCTACCTAATTTTTCAAAAAAAAAAAATTATGGGGACTTATGCTTCAGAGACTACTGTGGGAGCAATTTTAACTATATGAGGAAACCAATAGCTTATTTCAGCAAAAAAAATGTTAGCAATGTTCCTAGCAGTCAAGAAATATAGCATATATTTTATTGGAAGACACTTTAAAATCAAAACTAATTACCAAAGTTTGAAATTGTTGAACCAGGAGATCAAATTCAACTCAGTAGTTATGGGTGGCTAAGAT
Organism: Adansonia grandidieri; assembly: GCA_038382065.1. NCBI lineage: Eukaryota > Viridiplantae > Streptophyta > Magnoliopsida > Malvales > Malvaceae > Adansonia > Adansonia grandidieri. Next base: position 2,228 of record JBBYHK010019286.1, on the reverse strand, counting down.
GATGGGCTATGATTTGAAGTGACCTATATGTAGGTAGCTAATAATGTGGTGGTCGATATGTTGTCCAAAAGGCCTTTAAAGCAAGAATTATCATTTAGTTCAACTGTATAAACTACAATATTTAACAAAATTCAACATCTTGGGTCCACGAAGAACAACTATAAAAGCAATTGGTTGAGCTTATAAATGGCACTAGAAGTAACAATATATATTCTTAGTATAGGAATCAATTAAAAAGAAAGGGAAAACTGGTGGTAGGTAATTTACCTGAACTAAGATAAGACCTTATTCGATATTTTCATGAGAATTCATTGGAAGGTATTACAATGTCAAAATGACCTCAAATAGAATCTCTAGCATATTGTATAGGAAAGGGATGGAAATGAGGTTGAAAAGTTGATTAGAGAATGCACAGTTTGTCAACAACATAAAGATGACCATGCAGCTTCTCTAAGGTTTTTGCGACCATTACCTATTCCTAACAAAATTTGGGCTAAGATTTTAATGAAGTTTATAAAGGGTTTTACATAAATCTAATGGAAAATAATATAATGGTAATGGTAAATTGATTAAGCAAATATGGTCACTTTATAAACTTAGCACATCCCTTTACTCTATTAACATTAATCTAGGCCTTCTTAAATCAAATCTTCAAGTTGCTTGGGATGCCAAGCAACATTATCTCAAATAAGGAGAAGGTTTTACCTTATTCAATTCTGCCAAGAGCTCTTCATGAATAGGGAATTGCTTTTAAATTCTCCACTACTTACCATCTTAGATTGATGATTAAATAAAGGTTGTGAACAGGTGCATAGAGTCCTATTTAAGATTCATGACTAGTGAAGGGCTTAAACATTGGAGTTTTACGCTACCTTTAGCTAAGTGGTGGTATAACACTACCTATCACTCTACCATTCACATGACTACTTTTGAGGTAGTGTATGGACAACCACCTCCAATCCATTTGCCTTATTTTGCTGGAGACTCTTTGGACTCTTTGGTAGATACTAGAGGCTTTTGCTGGATACTGTTGATAGGAGTTTGGAGACTAGAGAAACAACCCTGAATATCTTAAAATTTTTGTCTTTAAAGAGCTCAAACCATAATAACTTCTTAGCAAATAGAAGAAAAGTGGTGATAAAAGCTCTAAAGTAAGAGATTGGGTTTATATCAGGCAAGAACCTTACAGCCAACATTCAATAAAGCACGAGGGACACTAAAAGCTAACTACTAAATATTTTTGGCGCTATCTGATGGAAGACATGGTTGGAAATATAGCTTATAAGCTCAAATTACCTTTAGGGTTTAAAATTCATCTTACTTTCCATGTTCCTTAGCTAAAGAAACATATTGGTCATCAACCATTTTAAGTATAGCTACCTTTACTAGGAGAAAATGGAACATTACTTAAGGAACCTTTGAAAACACTGAAAAGGAGAACGTCCGAGAAGGGGACCTATTACAGAAGTATTGGTCTAATGGACCATTCATTTCCAAAAGACTCCACATGGGAAATTCTTTATGATTTCTAGAAGAAATATTCCATTTTAATCTTTGAAGATAACCATTAAGTTTTAGAGGGAGGGTGTCATTATAATTTATTAATTATTTTTTCAAATTTTGTTAGTGTTATTAGTTAAAACCAATTTTGGGTCTGCTATGTCATTGGACCTAATAACGGGCTAAATTTTTTTTTTGTTTGTTATGCAGCCATTAGTGGCAATTAATTAATTAAGGGGAAAGAGAGAAACAGTTACACTTATGCAAGAATGTTGCTTATGAGACATTGAATTCAATAAAATTCCTTTCTTTTTTTTTAAACGGCTCTCTCATTGATTCTTCTCACTTTTCTTTAAAATTCTCTCTAGTCGTTTGTGGAGTGAACTTTTAATTAAATAATAATTAAACATCATGCATTATATAATGAATTAATAGCAATTTTTGATAAAAATGTTAAATCAATTAATGTGTCAAAAAATAAAATTACTTAACAAATTAAGCATTTCTTAATCTACTATTCTTAGACTTAAGCAAACTTGTAAAATTTAAAATAGATTTGATTTTTAATGACGAAAGAAATAATATAATTTATTATATTTTTGAATATATATTATTTTGATTTTATACCAAATATCAAGTGTATCACCATGCGAACATGGATATAGTAAATATTTTATTATAATATCAAAAATCTGTGAATAATTTTTTTACTAATAAAAGATCATAGA
>JBBYHK010019243.1:0-10848 GCA_038382065.1 Adansonia grandidieri | reverse complement strand
GCATTATTTCAAGGTTAAGGAAATAATTTTCTTTTTTAAAGTCAAAACTGTTGAGACAAATAAAAGAGAAAAGAGAGAAACCCTAAGGAAGAAATGACGAAGGGCATTTAGTTGTTTATTTATTTATTATTATTGTTTTTGCTGTTGGTTTTTAATGATAATTGATTGGACAGGGAAACTACGGAAGGGGCGGCGGGCGAATGAAAAAACTAATTTTTTTTATTTTTTTTTTGTTATTTTTTTTTTCTGGCTTTAAATATTTGCTGCTTTTTTTAATACAAAGTGAGAAAGAAAAAGGAAGGTGCCTTTTTTTGAAAGGATTGGCACCTTCACAATTACGTTATTATTACACTAGAATTTTTTTAAAGTTTTTAATAAATAAATAAATAATTTTTTTAATTAGATATAAATAAGTTTTAATTTAAAAAATATGTAAAAAATAAATTAAAATATTAAAATATTTTAATTTTATTATGTTATATTTATTTTATTTTATTTTATTTTTTAAATAAATTTATTAATTAAATTGATGCTATTAAATTTGTGTACTTAATCACTTTCATTATATATAATATAGATATATTATTGTTAGTACGAGGTGTTCATGCTTTAGGCACAACCAACAGTCCAAGATATTTTTTTTTTTTCAAGCTTAAATTGAATTAAATCTAGATAGATTCAAAATTTTATTTTTATTATTAAAAAATAATAAATATTTTTATATTAATATTTATAATTAAACATAATTAAAAATATTTTATATTATTTAAACAATAATTTAAGTCAATAATAAATTTCTATCCAACCCAGCATATTGCTCAACACGAGCATATCTACTATTAGCTAATCTATGTAACTATAAATTAAAAGAATCTCAAATAGCTTAAGCAATCGATTAGGTTTTGAAAGGCATTTTTTATTTTGTTGAAGGTACGAAAGGATAAAAAAAAAAAAAGATAGGTAGACACTTAAGAGTCGTTGAAGAAAAAAACTTACAAAGCTGCAAGGGAGTTTTGAGTAAGGTTTTTTTACCATAATTTTTCTTTTCTTCTTGTTTGGTTATTTTTGTTTTTATTTTTTTTTTTCAAGCTTTGGGTGAGATTTCTATCTCTAGATTTTGTTTTATTTTGGTTTTTGTTGTTTTTTTTCGCTTTATTTTCTGTCTTCTCAGCTTAGGTTATTTTTTATTTTTGATTTGTTATTGATTTTGGTTGTCTGTTTCTTAAAGTGCAACCAGATCCAAATTTGTTTTCGAGGGATCCGAGTAAACACTGCTATGTAGTGTGATTACCCCACCACCCCTCCAGTTTTCATTAGAGTCATAAGGGTCTAATAAATTTACTAGACGGCTAGTAGGGTTAAAAGGGGAATTTCCCCCCTTTAACCCTTTTTTTATTTGTTTTATTAATTTATTTTTAATATAAATAATATTTTAATAATTATTTAATGTAAGTATAATTTTTATTTTTAATATATATTTTATTATTTAATATAATTTAATAATTTTTAATTACTATTCAATATAAATATAATTTATTATTTAATATAAAATAATTTTAATCATTTTAAATATAAATATAAATATAATTTAATACTTTTTAATTAGTATTCAACATAGATATAATTTTTTTATATTTTACTATTTAATATAAACATAATTTTTAATTATTTATTATATATAAACACACAATTTAGTCAAATATTTTTAATGGTCATTTTTTGTTCCTATCTCACTATCACCATTGTGTTTGAATCTAAACATATGTCTTATCGTTGATTTTAATCTTACCACTATGATACCAATTCTCATTGCCATCACTGTTTTCAATTTCACTGAAATGTTACTAACTTAGTGAAACTGGAAGGGTCAATTAGGTAAAAACCTCCCACAGGAGGTGTGTTTGGCACACCTCCAATTCGAGGTTGGCCAGTGGAGAAGGGGTGTGGCGAGATCCAAACGAGGCCTTAATTGTTGAATTTTTTTTTTTAGAATAAAGGTATAAGTTTATTCGTCAGATGATAATGAGAACAAAAAAAATGTCAAAAAGTTTCAAGTGATATTATTTGCTCTAGTGAAAATGCAATGCACAGTTGGTGTTTTATTTTTATATTATTAAATTTGTATATAAATATTTCAATATTGATACAAATTAAATATATAAAATTATGGATTTATAAAAAATATATGTCACATTTTAAGTCTTGACTTCATATTAAAGTGTCTAAATATGATTCATATATTACACGATAAAATCTATATATAAAGAGGAATTCACTTATGTGTAGACGCCTAATTTTGTTCGAGCCCTTTCTTCGACAGTCTTTAAATATCCGAAATTTATAATTAGGCAATCATCCGGTTGAGAGTTGATTTCACCAAGTGGTTTTCAAGACATTTTGAGTATATCTAAATGACCACTTGTGCACGTGATAGAAAATTTATTGTTTCAAGGGTCATAGAGAATAAATCTTAGATAAAAAGACAAATATCAATATAAAAAAATGAGCTTTTGAATCTATCTTTCGAATTTTTGAAAATTTTTTTGTATATGATGTTATGATCAAATTTCACTATTTTTAGAATTTTTTGTGAAGTTTCGAAAGATGATAGTCGTATATCTTTATTAATACCTATGTGATATTCATGCCGATAATCACCCTAAAAATAAAAAAACATATATTCAAAAAAATTGTATTAGCATTTTATACCATGAGGTGTCGAAGTATCAATTTTAGTATTTAATTTTGAATTTTTCACAATACCGTGAGTATTCTATTCGTGAAATTTTTCTATAAAATTTGTTTCAAATTTCATATTTTCATCTTTGTTATTTTATAAATTAATATTTTGAATAATATATTGAATTTAACTCATTTTTATATATTTGAATGTATTTTTAGAAGTTTTTCACTTTAAAAATACAAACATTTTTTATCTGTAAAATTTTTCAGTAAAGTTTTAAAAATTTTCACATATTTCAATAAAATATATAGGATATAAATTTTTGAAATTTTGATTCATTTTATTAAATATAATTTTCATCTGATAAGGTTTTTGCTCGTAAATTTTTACAAGTTTGAGATTTTTAATTAACTTTTTCTCTATTCAAAAAAAATATTTTAATTCTTTTGGGCTAAACATTTTCATATGAATATTTAATTGGGCCTCTCACATGAATAAATGTGTAATTGAATTTACCATGTGAAATTTTTATTTCTAAAGTTTACAACTTTCAACTTCTTATAATTTAGTCCTTCTACTTCTATTTTAGAATTTGATAATATAATTATACAAGGGTTATAAATTTTACATACACGGCAAGTGCTACTATGTATTCAATCCAACGATTGGTTATATAAAGCTATAAAATGTTGCAAAACTAATTTCTTTTGCACCGATATAACCATGTCCCTTATTCGCGTAAGCTAATGATAACTTTATAAAATAGAGCTATTTAGTCTCATTATGTGTATTAAAGTAGCTAGATCATAAAGGGTTTTACTTATATTTAATTATTTTTTGGTTTATTTTATATTAGTTTAATTTATAAATTTTTATATGTCCAAAGCCCTAAGGAGTGTTAAAGGTTCAATAACCTAATAAAGAAGCAAAGTTTACCTAACCTATGAACTTTTCAAAATAAACTACTTATGTTACTTGCACATGAAATTTCTCACTTTTAAGGTTTTCACTATTTTTATAAATAAGACTTTTTAAGGTTGTATATTATGGAAAGACTTTTGGCTTTATTTTTTTAATTTTAGTTTTCTAAAAAGGAAATCTATAGCTACATTATATTAAAATCATCCCAAGTGGTCTTAGGATGTGACAGTTATCTAAGACTTCAGTGGCATTTTATTATTTGTTTAGGTTGTTAGGTCATTTGCAAATTAAAGATTTATTTTATTTATTTAAATTTTAAGATAATGATAATTGATATATAGATAAATACATGATTATTTGTTTTATGTGAAGCGAACAAAAGTCTACCATGCAATTTTTCTTTGACATTTGGTGGAATTACAGGCAAATAGCAAGTTCACTTGTTAGAGAGAATTGAGAAAAAAAGAAAAAGATAAACAGAGATGAGAGTAAAAAAAGGCAATAAAAACAAGAACAGAAAATAGGGAAAGGAGATAGAAAGGAGACTGGAGAACAGAGAAAGAAGAGGAAAATAGGTAAGGCTAAGGTGCTGATAGGAGGCTGTTATAAAAGGAGGTGGTTTAATATCACTCCATACTAGATTTTTATTTCATTTTCGCATTCGATTTTGCATTGATTTTTTTGAAGAACGTAATTAAGAAAAATATTATACTTTTAATTATGAGTCTAAGAGTTTAACTTATTACCAGAAATTTTCATGATAATAATCAGATGGTTTTAGTTGCTGATGGCGGAGATCTACTGTAGAGTGGTGAGCGAAAGTGAAGCATACCTATGAACGATTTAAAGCTATATCCTAAATTCGACGTTTTTTCTGTCTGCGAAAGGCAAAGAGACATGGAGGATACTGTTTCTATTCACCCGTCGTTTCATCACCAAGGCTAAACTTTGCTGCCATTGGCTATCACTATTTTGGCGTCTGCTATGGCAATGGATGTTCTCGCATAAGAATCCTAAAATATAAATAAAATAAAATAAAAATAAGTTATTCCTTTGATTTTATAAAGAAATTGAATTTTTTGATGGTTTTGGTTGTTTTTTTTTTATTAGGTGGTGAAGAGGTGCAGAAAACGGTTACATGAGTTGATGAAAGAAAAGTTGGGGTGTGAGGAGGAATGAAAAGTTGAAACAGATTCACATGCATGGATTGGGAAGTAATCAATTGAAACAAGAGCTTGGTTGGTGCTAATTGTCCATGCGAGTTACAATCTCTTGAAAGTGATGTCGGGACTTACCATTGTTGTTTTGTGCTATTATAACATCTTACAAAATTGTTATTGTGAACTATGGTGATTCTAGAGCTGTTTTGGGTTGTATAGGCAAGCCCATTCGTTCATCATCTAATCACAAGGTTAGCACTTGGTAACTAGTTCATTTTGTTAATTGGCAAAAACTTTGATTATTTATTACCTGTGTGATTTATGAGCAAATGTTTATTTTATTTATCATAATCATGTGATTAAGTCTAAATAATTTCCTTTATTTTATTACTACTAATAGTACTAATTTCAGTTTTGTTCATTTTTATCTTCTTAGGATGTGCAAATTCAAATGATGTTTTAATAGTCCACATTGATGACAATCCAATCGATGAAGATGTCTTTAAGATACCCAATATTTCTTTATTGGTTTTATTTGCAAGTTAATGATTTCAAGTTAGTGGTGTGAAAACATAAATTAAAAATAGTTAGTTTGTTTGTTCAGTTTATTAGCTATTTCTTATTGATCTTTTGCTTGTTACATTTATAATTATTATTTTATATTGAAAATTTAGTTCGTATATGCTGAAGGATTTTTCAAAATCTTTGCTTTGGTTGGGAGACTTTAGTTATGAATTTTAGCTTTTCATTTATTGGAGCCAAGTTATAGTAGGATTAATTGAAGGTGGTTATAGCAGGACCAGTTGAAGGTAGTTATAACAGGACCAATTGTACCGACATCAAGTGAAATTTTAAATATTAACTTTTTTGAGAAATTCATATAATGATTGCTTCATATTTATTAACATTTTTTTGTATATGATAAGCTTCGCATCTTATTGCTTAATAATTTCATAGTTATATACAATTAAATTATATTACCCAACCAATAAGTAGGATTGGGGTGCACACTAGTATGAAATTAAAAAGATATCTTTTAAGCTTTGTATGTCATTTTTTTCTCGCCTTACATAAATAAAATTCTAACCTATTTGACTTTTGGCAACCAAACCCATAGACTCTTGTCTCATAAAATATTGGATAATGTATTATCCACTAGTGTTGGAAAGTTCTAGTTGACATAAATATTCCATTAAATTTTCATTGAAAATTCACGAATGAAAAAATGGTACATATTAAGTATTTAAAAAGCCTAAATCCAGTTTACTTTTCGTTGCAAATAAGTATTAACTAAAAGCCAAATTAACCATAAAAAGAACAAATCAAATAGAGAATCAATGTGAAAACTCCCTTGGTTGATAGGAACGAAGAAAAGGAAATAACATGAAACAAAGCAATCAACAAAAAGATAATACGTTTACAATAGGAAAATCATTAAAATGACGATTGCTTTTTTTTTCTCAAAATAAAAAGCACACACGTATTGGGTCATTTTGCATTGAGTGTTTTTTTTTTCACTTTCATGTTAAAGTCAAAAAGAAAAAAAAAACATATATATTATACCACATGCAAACAAAAAATGTCACTATTTGTTTAAAAAAGGAAAAGCATGCAATAAAAATCAATGGCATTGCCTTCATAAAGACAAAAAAACTAATCAACATCTAAATAAGAGGGAAAACTTGAAATAGGCTTTTGGAAAATGGAAGTAATTGAAGTACAAGAAAAAAAAAAGAGAGAACTCACTTTAATAAACGTTAATATATCTGCAAATGTTGACGTGTTTTTTTTCAATTGTCTGTACGTTTTTTAATTTGTTTTGTTCATAAAAAATTGATATATTAAAAGTAAAACACCTTTCACGAGTTTAAGATAAAGAGTATACCATAATAGGAATTTTAAAATTTAGATTATAATGATTGAGGTTGAGACAAGTGAGAGAAATGAAAAAGTGAGCGTGAGTTATAGATATGAACTAATCATCATCTTATTTTTCTTTATTCATACTAAATATTAAATGCGAGACCGCTAAATAGTTAGGTTATGCAATAGTTGGTTCAAACCTACTTAATCGGCTTAACCAAAAGAATTCGGTTAGATCGATTTGGTTAAAACAGTTTGATGGTTTCAACTTTTTATGTTGGTTTAATAGGTTAAATCACGATCGACTATCCGTTAGTAAAATTATTAACCAAACTAATCGAATTAACCAAACTTTTAGTGTTTAATATATTTACATATTAAATATAATAATAACCCATACCCAAACCAAATATATAACTCACTAACCTAAGATTCAATAGGCTAGTAAAACTTAACCACTAACCCATTATCCATACCTAAATTTCAAGTTTCAATCTAATTAAACTTAAAAAAGCTAATTAAAAAAAATTAAAAAAAAACCTTAAGCTCAAAATGCTTAATGCTCATTCACCTTCTGCCTCTGCGTTAAAGTTCAAACCCTAAGTAAGTTGTTGCTTGCTTAACTTGAGTGCTTGATGATGCCTTTGTCCACATCCTTAGCTGCTTCCCTTACCCACCTCTATTTCTAGCTTCATTCCCAAACAAAACCTTAAGCTACTACTTGATGATACTTCACATCAGCTTACGCTGAGGTAAATTTAGATAACGATTAAAATTTCATGTTTCCTTTTAGCTGTTCTACTCTTTTGTTCTGTCCTACTCTTTTAACCGATGTAAAAGCAAAAAAATATCAATTGTTTATTTTTTGTGTCATATAATTGAGGAGTGGTTCGCTGTTTATGATTAGATTTGAGGAGATTAGTTTGGCTGGCATTGTCATTGGAATAACAACATCAATAAATATATATATCAACTTGTGATTAATGTTGGCAATTATTGTATTGATTTTAAAAGTATACAATTTTCAAAGCAAAACACCCTTTATTTGTATTGGTTTTGCTGCTTTTGACTTTTAAGCACCCTTAAATCCTATTTATTCGAACTAACTGACTGAACTAACTGAAAATTAGTTAGTTTGGTTATCATTGTCAAAATCAATTGGTTTGGTCGATTTTTCTAATAAAATCGGTTAATGTGGTTTTTGGTTTTTCCTGATCAAATTGATCGAACCAATTGACTGCGCAATCTTACTAGGCAGCACTGTACAAAAAGGTAAGACTCATGTAAACAGCGACGTGGAATACAGTAATCACATAACAAAAGCCTTTTTTGTCCTATCCTCTAACATTTAATCAGGTGGTGACTCTCTTTGATTTTTTTTAAAATTTTTAATTTTTATTTAAGGTATCACTTATGAGTATGTTACTTTTAAAAATACTAATTATTATGTCACATGCATTTCATTTGATTTTACATATTAATTATCTTATATTTGCAAAAACAAATTATATCAAATAATAGAAAAAAAAAACCAAAGAAACAAATATCACATTACATAAAAACATGGTAAATAAATAGTCATTATATCTATTTATATAAAAAAATACTAATTAAAAAGTAATATAATTAGAATATAAGTTAAAAATTTATTGTAGAACATTTTAAAGGTAGAAAAAATAATAAAATCATTTTGAATAATTTGATAAAAAACCTAAGACTTAAATTCATGAAAAGCTATTGCCTTGCCAGCCAAATAAAAACAAACCTTAAGCCATTATCCATTTTCAAAAAATAGCTTATGTGACTAATAAATTAAAATCAAAAGTTGTCATTTAGTTACTTGTAAACTCTAATTTTTCAATTGTTATTTGAAAAAATTTAACTACTTAAAAGTTTTACTTATAATTAATTGTTAAAAGTATTATTTAAAATATTATAATTGTTGATTTTTTTTTTTCTAAAAAATTATCATGATATTGAATATTTAAATGATAATTTCTAATAATATTTATAACATAAAATCATAAATAAAACTAAAATAAATCTTATTACTACTTATAATATAATGTAATATAAAATATTTATATTATAAACAAACTTATTTATTTATAAAATTTTATATATTGAAAATAAAGTTAAATGTTATATAAATAATTAAAATTTGCATTAATATTTAAAATTAAATTAATATAACTATTTCTTTTGATGTCAATATTAATTTTAACTTTTTATTATTTTTCAAACAAATTTAATTTACCTAATTTCCTTCAATAGAATTAAAATTCTCATTCACGAATGTCATAAATCCTATTATCTAATAAATTCATTTAACCAAATCATTCAATACAATTAGAATTTTTATTTATAATTATGATACATCTTATTAATGACAAAAAATATTTAAAATAATAAAACTAATAAAATAATTAATAATAATAAATATTTTTATCTGTCAAAAAAATTCTTTACATTTATCCTTTTATATATATTATAAATTATACAAGTTAATTTAACTTACGTTTTTTAACAAAAAAGCATATATACATATATATATATATATATATATATTATATCCTATTCTCCTTCTCTTCTCATGAAGAATACATCATAAACTGCTAATCAGCAGTGATGAAAAACAATAAGGAAAATATACAAAAGTTCATTAGAAGGACACTCAAAAGTCATACAAACATAATAAACATTGGTAAGTAACTATGGCTTATAAAATCAAACAAAGGAAAAAAATAATTTAATATGAATTATTTAAATAAAGATTAATTAAAAGTACTAAAATACCAAACAAAGTCTAATTAAAAATTTTTCTGAAAATGCAAAAAATTAACTTCTAAAGGCCAATCAACAACATGCAACTGAATAAGTAAAGAAAAATGAAAAAAATAAATAATAAAATGAATACCTAAAAGCTAAACCAAAAGCTAGGTAACAAAAAAGCTAAAGAGAAAAAAAAAAAAAAACAATTAATAGCAAAAGAAAGAATAAAAAAGATAAGCAAATGTGGCTGAAATTTGCATATGGAAGGGATCACAAATTCCCAAACATCTGGCTTTTGAAAGAAAACCATTTATTATACTAATATGAAATAGGGTAATTTATATTCTAAATTATTAAAATTTATCACTGATTTTTATATAAGCTATAAACTTTCACCTATCATTGATTTTTATATAAGCTATAAACTTTCAATTTTATTAAATTTTTATTATTAATAAAAATAAATTATTTATGTAAATTTCGTTAAGTAATTCTGAGTTAACATGAATACAAGGCTCATTTTTAATATCTTATTAAAATAATATATAGCCAACAATAGCCACATATGTACCTCGAGTCATTTTTCATTAAAACTATTTAACGAAATTAATATAAATTACTTAATTTATTAATAATAAAAATTTAATAATATAATTTAATAAAATTAAATATTTATAACTTAATTAAAATTTGATATTAAATTTAATAATTCAAAATAGCAATTAGTTTTTAAAATCATATAAAAGTCTAACCTAAAAAATCGTGCAAAGCAATTTCATTTCTTCCTTCCCTGGTAAGAAATGACATTATTCCTTTATGTTAGATTTGAAAAATTAATAAAATTAACATTATGCAACATCCATTTGTCTATGGAACTAAGCCCATACCAAGCCCAAATTGTGCATTTTTTTTGCATTTTTAAACCTTTGGGCATTTAGTTGTGCCCTCTTCTTCTTCTTCTTCCACGAGTTCCAATTCCCGGTTCTCATTCCATCTTTGAACTTCCTTAAGGTCGGCAACTTCCTTTTCTTCTTTGGTTTCCCGTATCCAGGTGTCAATATTCTTTTCCATTATCTATTTCTTTTGTAATTTCTGTTATTAAATTCCGTGGATTTAATCTTTAAATTAAGTCGGTTTAGCAACTTCAATTATGTTTTTTGATATTCGTTTTTCTTGTTCAAAATAGAGAGAACTGGGAATTTTTCATTGCATTTTTTTGGGGTTCTTTTAGCGGGTAGGATTGTTAATTATAATCCATATATATATATATATATATATATGGGCATTTGTTCACTGCAAATTTTACATAATTTTATGGCTTTATTACTCAGATTCTTCATTTTGAAGGCTTAAAAACAGATATGGGCATTTGTTTAACTAGAAAATGAATAATTTTGGTGGGGTTTCATTCTTTTAAATCTTGAAATTTCGATATAATCTAATCATGCA
>JBBYHK010019222.1:0-10851 GCA_038382065.1 Adansonia grandidieri | reverse complement strand
TTTAATCACATGGTGCAAGCTTTTCTTTCTTCTATATATATATATATATATATATATATATATATATATATATGAACCAGAAAAGAAAGGTAGATGGGGAAGGGCTTGGCTTAACTTATATGAAAAAAAAAAAAGGGTTGTGCTTTGCAATATGTATGGTGTTGGGTTAAGCCTTGACACATCACTTTTAATTAATGATTTTTTTTCTCATGTTTCTTAGAATCTTTACTTCTTTTACCACAGTTGAACAATCTTTTTACCTAGTTTTTCAAGTTGAAGTCAACAGAAGATAGAAAGGAACCAAACAGACAAACAAACAAAGAATCCTGGCTAGTTATGTCAATACTATATAAAACTACAATTACAAGCTAGCATGTTTATGTATATATATACAAACACTTTGAAATCTCGACTCTTTCATTTGACATTTTAGATTTCCCATGACTCCTGAGTTTTTGTTTTACTTCCAATATCCTTTTCAACAGGGTTTTTTTTTTTTTTTTTTTTTTTTTTTTTTAATTTGGCAATTTCTTTTTCATTTTAATGTTTGTTACATTATATTGAGAGGTAATATATAATTCGAGGACCTTTAAGAAGAATATAATGCATTTTGATTGTCTTAATAATTGATGCATACAAGCATATCGCATAATTAATGCGAATAAATACCAACACCGAATCATTACATTAATATTTTAAAAGTTTATGAATTTAAAGTTTAATTCAATTTATTTATGTAATCATTCTTAAAAAATGATATCCAGTAGTTTTAAAATTCTGACTCTAACATCTGCGATCCTTTTTTGATATCTCAAGATTATAACCTCTTTTAACTATGGTTAGTGGTTATTGCAAATTCATGTTAAATAATTTTCTCTAGTTTCAATCCTACTTAATATATATATATATATATATATATAATAATCATGGGTTTTATACGTGATATTGGCTTACATAATAGGACGTAATAAATCTATCTCGTCTCATTAGTTTTATTCCATTTTATTTTAGGATTTGAATTCGAGAGTATCAAGATAAAGTCTAAATATTTACTTGTTGAAGTGTCCCTTTAGAGAATTTTGAAAAACCATTAGTAAAGAATATGAAAAAGAGAGAAGAACCCAATTGGTTTAAGTTCGGAGGGAGAAAAGATCTCTCTAATCTCATTACATTATCTTATCTCAATCCAACTCCTATATATGATCTCTTCGTGTTAAAGAAAGGGCAAAACCCTACTTTGATTAATGTTGTTGTTCAAGATATAAAGAGAACAACAGGTAGCCTCTAAAACATTGTTCTTAAAGTTAAGTCTTTATTTCGATTCTCTCATTAAAACCAAAAAAAAAATGTCATGATAAAGCAAAAAGGGTACACTTTGGGAGGGTTGGTGATGTTAAGTAGCAGCAACCGTTTGTGAAATTAACCAACTTTGCTCTCCACATGCTTAGCACTAATGATTCAATCCTATGGAAATGGAGACCACATATATTTTAATTTTCAATTATATATTTCATTGCATATAGTTTGATGAACCAACTAGTAATTGATGGAAACTTTATTAAGAAACAAAAGTAGTAATTGGGTTAGAGAATGCAATCTTGCGTTATAAGGCCACAATTTAAAAGATCGTATATAAATTCAAGTTGATATAACATAAAATCTGTTAATCAGAAAGCACTATGAAGAGCAAGAAATGTCCAAGATCACTTGATTGATATCTAACTGATGTAGACCAATGAATAAAATCTTCTTTGCTTCAGGACCCCATAAGAAAACCATTGTCGTATTAGGTTAATTCTTCATTGATCCTTTTATGTTTTATCTCGATTATTGGTGATAATAGATACATATATATATATATATATTTGAAAACAATTTTTCATGTATAATTTAATTTAGTTCAATTAGATAGATTGATAAGAGAGGAGTGGTATGGTGGATAGTAGCTTTCTAGATTTTCAATCAAGGAAGTTTTTTGATGATGAAAAATTAGAATTTTGATTAACCAACTTAGCTCTCAACAACTTGTTAAGTGGGAATGCTTTGGATATATATCAAATCTAAATCATATTATATACAATAAATTTTATTTAATCAATTATCATACATTTTACAAAGCACCCAAGATTTTTCTTTTTTCTTTTTAAAAAAAAAAGTAAAACAAGATAAATTAATTTAATCGTAAAATTGAAAAAGATAAAAACCACTAATTAGGAATTAAAATTGAACCACCACCAAACTTTTTGCCAGTGTTCCCTTGACAATGCAACGATACATACTTAGAGACAACTAAACAAATTGTCCAAAAGGATATTGCAAAATTATATATACATATATATATATGTATATAGAACCATTTCACCTAATTAAGCATTAATTAAAAAACTTTATATTTCATTGAGATATATATATATTTTTTTATGATACTATTATTACAAGAGGCATTAGATTTGAACTTGAAATTTCAAAATTTTGGAGTTTGTTCTTTGAGATTTAAGATAATTTAAGTAGAAACTTGATTATTTGGGCAACGATTTAATTTGTAGAGGCATAAAAATTAGGCAGCTAATTTTTAATATTAATTAATCATCAAAATTGTTTTGAAAGAGTCTGATAATTATGATATTCCATGGAAATTATGATGATAAACCCCATTTGATTAATTGCCAGCATGCTTAATAATTCAGCTTTGCAATAACCTTTTGTTATAATCAATAGGATTGAAATCGATTAAATTTTTTTTTTTTTAAGAAAATAAATTTCCAATCTGTTTCCGACCTAGATCCCTTCTTTGAGCGATTTTTTTTTTCATTTTATAACAATTCAAACTATATAAACACCAAATTCATATTCACCACTTTGAGTTGAGTTGAGGTTTTAATATATAGGTATCAACAATAAGAATCCAATTCCAAACCACCTCTAATTCCTTAAAAATTCCATGGAAGTAAACTTATCATGAATTAGTAGAAAAAATTCGGATGAATATATTTTAATGGTTACTGTATATATATATTTATATATTTGTAGATTTAATTTGAATTTATCAATTTAATTACCACAAAAAAAGGTAATTTTTTTGCCAAAGAGAAAAAGTAAAAGGGATTTCGAGTGGACCAGCGGAAGCTGAGGAAAAAAAAGGTGAAAGAGGCCGTAATAAGGCACGTGAAATGGTATGGGATGGGGGTGCAAACAATGCGATGCAATGCATGTGTGATATGGTGTTTGACTCTTTGTTGTCTGTAATGGAAATGGCAATGGCAATGCCTTCCCTCACCAAATCAATGCCAAACACGTGCTTCTCTCTCTAAATCTCAGTTGTCTCTCTGCAAAATCTGCCCTCTCTCTCCCCCAAGAGTACTCCAAAGGGAAACCCCATCCCTTGTGAATTATTATGATAGGGATGAAACCCAGGGCATGGCAATGGCAGGGCAGGGCAGGCACTCGTGTGGTGTGGCTTCTGGGATTCAGTCACAAAGGGAACAGATGAAACCCCCATTAGTCTCACTGTGAAACAACAACTGACCCCTCCATAACCCATCAGAGGTCTCAGAGACCTTCGCGTTCCCCCATTTAATTCAATTGAAATGCACCTGCCCACTACTCACTGCTCGCTGCTGATTATTAATCCCAATACAATATACGGTGTCCTGTCCACCATCTGTGCTGAGAATATGCCTAGCCAGGCTCACCACCTTTTTTCACTTGTGCCCCAATTTTGGGCTATCTATCTATCCCCTTTAAATTTGAAAAAAAAAAGAAAAAAAAAGGCTCCTTCAAATAAAAAAAAATAGTGGGGACATTGACATTTACCCACATCAATACAATACCCTGACACATTTCTCATTACTGTTGTCCTTTGTTTTGTCTCTATCCCCAACTTTTGGACACTGGCACTTGGATTTTCCCCGCTATTCACATCCAATAACCCCCCCTTTCTTAAACACAACCCCCCCCCCCAAAAAAAAAAAAACATAATGCACCTCTCTCTCTCTTCCTACGTACCCTTTTCCCCCCTTTTTACTCACACCAAATAAAATTATCCATATAATGATAAATCATATAATTTGTAAATGAAGTATTAAATTTTAAATCTTATAAAAAATTATCTAATACAGCGATTCATCTAACTTGTTCTACTTTCATATTATCCTTTAAATAACTTATACACTAATGAAAAATATGAGAAATAATACTCCTATAACAAGCTAATACTGTAATACATAACTTTATTCCCTTCCTACTTTCTCAAATACAAAAAAAATATACATATTGACATTATTAAGAATTGGAAGTGCTCGAAAATGAAGTGGCTGTCACATTTATAAAGAAATGTCTTCCGTAATGGTGTGAAAGTTAGAAAGAAAATGTTCTTTAATTTTCTTATTGAAGTTTTCAGTGAAATCTGGCGTAAACGAAACAGGTCATATCATATCAAACAATAAAAATAGAACTGAAAACACCACACCTCGGATATCAACCCAAGATACAGTAGTAGGAGTGGAGCAGTAGCTATTACTGTTAGCTTACAGCTTTAGCCCCATCAGGCTGGCATGGCATCAAGTCCATTTGTCATCTACCCTAATTTGGCCCCATCATCTTCTTCTCTTCCTCATCAAAATCAAACCCTCCAAAATAAATAATCAAACAAAACAAATAAACCTTTAATTTCTTGCTTTTATGCCTGAAATCAGTGAGTAACGATAACTCTAATCAAAATCAAGCATTTACAATTTTTTTTTATTTGCAATATGTTTTCAGAGGAACAGTTTGTTTACATAATATGGAAAAAAATGCTGGATTTTTTTTTTTTTTTTTGTTTTTCTTGAGAAGGGATGGTATCAAAAGCTAGGGAATAAACTGAAAATGAGAGATAAAAATTACTTGAGAAGGAAAAGGAAGAAGACATGTATTTAACAGGAGAAATGATAAGACCATGTAAAAATTAAAAAAAGGAAAAAAAAAAAAAGAAGATGACACTTGGCAATAAAGCAAATAAAAGTGTCACTGGCTAGGCGGCAGCGGCGGCGACGGCGACTGAGGTAGAGGAGCTGAGCTAGAGCTGGCGGCTCCGGAGCCAGAAAGCAGCTCCGCAATAGCGCTCATGGCTCGAACCTGCATCTCAAGCGCCGCAATGTAATCAGTTGCTTCTTCAAGAATAACCGGTAACGGTTGCTTTCGGCAACCGGGAACTAACCGGCCAAGAACCTTGACTTTTCTTTGAACAGTTGCTAAACTTTTTGCTTTCAATTTCAAAACGCTAACTCTCGGTTTCCTGGACCGGGTACTCCCGGTGACGGCAGCCACCGCAGCAGCGGATCCTCTGTGTCTCTTCTGCTTTCTAAACTTCAGCTTAATCCGGCTCGTCAAAATGGCTCGGCTCCACCTTGTTCTCCCTTTAGCCGCGACGGCCAAGGCTCTATCGGCAGCTTCACGGACAGCTCGGCCACCGCGTGGAGCCGAAGGAGAAGGACTGTTGAGACTGACCTGGCTCAATGCTTGAAGAAGCTTCGAGGAATAGATTTGCTGCTGCGCCTCCGATTTCCATCTAGCGTGGTTCTGGCTTTGGCTCTGCTGATTCTCTTTAATCATTGATGATTTCTTCTTCTTTTTCCTTTTGCTACGATCAGAATTTGCGTTCGTGACTGGATTCATTATCACGGATGCCATCTCAAAGGATCAAATCCGCTAATATTCTCTCTCTTTTCACCGTACGATTCGATGAATTATAAGAGAAAAAACGTCTGCAAAAAAAAAAAAGATTCAGGATTTTCTATTAAAAAAAGATTCAAATCAAAATTCTGCGAAAGGAAACGAATATTTTACCAATTTGATGAACCACAGAGGATTGAGAGATGAACGGGACGGGTTGGGGAGGCGTCGAGTACTGGTTTTAGAGAGGAAAGAGAGAGAGAGAGAGAGAGAGAGAGAGAGAGAGAGACAAGAGTTCTATCAAGGAATTGGAATTAAAAAAGAGCACACCTTAATTTAATTGGCAATTCTCTTATTTATTGCTTTTGTTGGGGGGGGGGGGGGTGGGTGCGACCTTTGTTGTCGTGAAATGGCAATGGTCGGTCCGATTAATCGGCCAGGGTCTGCTGGTGGGGGCTTACCTTGTTGTTTTTGGGTTCGGTTCCAATCCTTTCATAGATGGCTTGACACGTGCATTTTGGATGACAAATAAATGACCCTCCTCGATGGAATCCATTTTCACAAATTGCATTATTATAATATCATTATTTAAAGCTTTTTTTTATCTACATATAGTAATAATAATAATTAATAATTAAATTAGAGGAAAAATTTAGCTATTTGCCTTAGTTAGAAAGGATTAAGAATGTAAATAAAATATTTATGTTTATAAATTATTGGAGTTTAATTTAAAATAAGTTTTCTTTTTAAATATTACGTTGCTCTATTTCCTGAGTAGAATGTAACATGTTTACAGCTTTCTTTTCATAATATCTTACTTGTTACCCCAACCATTGGGACCATTAATTTGTTCTGTGCCAAGCAAATGCACTGCACACTGCACAAAGCGACAAATGCCAGACATCAACTCCGACATCTAAACAAATGAATATATGTAAAAAGTAAAAACAATTTTTATTACAAAAGTAACTTATAAAATCGAATCAAAATTAGTCGAGACGTCAGAAGTGAATTGCAATTTTAAAACGAATGAATCTAAAAGCCATCAATGAATAATAACTACCATAAACAGACGCTTGCGTATGATAAAATATGTGAATTTTCGTCAAGCCAAACACTTTCTACAATCAAACAACTTACAAGTTCTAAACTAATTTTACCAATTTCATTCACATTTCCCTAAATAACAAAGAAGAACAATAGCAATACAGTTAGGGAGGAAATTTGTTTCTTTTTAAATTTTCTTTCATTAACTCTCCTTTGGCCCACAAAAAGGGGAATTAAATAAAACGATAATTCGCCAAAATTTACCTCAAAAAGTAGAAATTCGACTCAATTTCAGTGTCCCAGGAAAAAGAGCACTGACGTTTCAAGGTGGGATTGGTTCGGCTTTGTTTTGTATTTGTTGTGAGGGGAGATTTAGAACTTCCCCCTCTTTTCTGATGTGTGGACAGTAATGATCTCCACATTTCCTGCTGATGGGACCCCAAATTCTTCAATGCCAAAGATATTTTATTCGGAAAAGTACTCACTAATCCTATCATCCTTAACAGCAATGCTTCCACTAACGAAAGGAAACTTTTGTGTTTTACCTTACTCTTTTTCTCATTTGGGCTTCATATCACACCTGATCCCCATTACATACATTCCAGGTGGGAAAAGATGTATATTTTTACCAAGCTAGCCCCCAGTCCTAAAAGTTCAACAAGATTTATGGTAATTTGATGATGTCAAAGCCGTATAATGACTATAGATGAGGGTTTCAAAAAAATGGCCCACCTAGTTTATCCTAAACGGATTAATAATGTAATCCCTACTTTAATGGTGCAATTGATTTGATGTAGTGATAATGAAAACCAGTACCCATTTTATCAGTTAAAGAAATCAGCCCACAAACAGAGAGTTTATGAAAAACAACCAGGCGTTTTCCACCTAACCTTGGGATAATCAAAAGAGGGTGGTCCAAATTCTAATATAATCATGAACCTAATCCTGATTCTCATCAAAAATCATTGTACCATGTGTATGCCAATGAATTCTAGGGACATTATATGGAGGGAAAATCTTAAAATAAATTTATAATCTAATAAAAACTAGTTGACATTATTCTGTGCCACAGAGATTGCCTCCCTTGTGTGATACATAATAAAGTGATGAGCAAAAAAACAGGGTAAAGCATTAAACGGTACCAGAAAAAAAAAGTGCTTGCAGCAAATGGAATGGTGAAGACTGAAGAGTGATTTAAGATTATTTAAGCTACCTTTGGATTCAAACCAGGAAATGGGCGTGAACCCTGATTATTGCTAATATTAGTAGTGATGAAAACTCAAGAGTTAAAAGAGAGAGTTGAGTTCATGAATGTGTACCAATTAAAGAGTCTCCCGAAAGTATCTGATATAGGAAAGAAGAAGACCAGTTCATATTAAACCTGCGTGAATATGGAAACTGTTTTAAGCTCATGAAATCTGATAATTCTGTATCACTAGTCAATAAATTCGGAACCAGATCCGAAATCCAAATTTCACATGAATCAGGGCTCATACTAAAATCAATTGATCTCATTATGTTAGAACAATTACAAGACAATAAAAAAAGTGTCAGTTGAGTGAAATCATTAGTCTTTTTTTAGAATTTTTAAGCAGATTTCCTTGGTAGCATGTGTCTTGCAAAAGTCAACACAGGAAACGAAACGAAGAAAGTAAGCATGGCCCCCCATAGTCCCATACCAAGTATAACTCCAAAAATAATGGAATGAAAACGGCAGTTTCTTTAATGTGCTTTACAGGTACAGATTTGCTGGCAAGATGACATCGTAGCAATACAATGTTTCAAGAAGGATAGAATGATTCGGCTAGCCGCTGCATGTTCTCCATTTATCCATCATGAAATTATGCAAGTTTTTTAATTCATGCGATTATGGCTTATTTTTGTTTCTTCTCTAAGCCATATTCGTTAGGTGACGAGTAAAAGGTCAACGCAAGGGAGTTGCATCACATACAAGTCTATATTTGAAATAAGTATATTAAATCCTTTTACAAAAAATACAGAGTACGAATAACATATATCAACATCAAGAAAATGAAGTTGTCTAAGATTCAGCACAGTACTAAACATGTAAATAAATAGAGCATTGAAGTTAACTAAATCTAAAGTGACTGCAAAGTAATCCATAAATGTGCAGAGGAATTTGTTAGCCTATGTTTATGCTGCCTAATTGATTCCGACTAAGATCAATATCCTATACGTAACATTCTCCACTCAGCTGATCAGCTACAACAGTTTTAACAGTGTCATCAGAGATAAAATGTAAGAACAGTCTCACCAAAGGAAAAATGATAATAACATGGTCAAAAAAATGTCAATCTGAGCAAGAGGACTCGTTTAACTATCAGCAAATCTAAGATAGTTAGATAGAGGATATGTTAAAAAAAGGTCTAAAATTTAACTAGTGGGAGTTCAGAATCACTGCATCTGTGTAGTGTCACCATCTTGGGGAACAAATAGCAGCATCATACGTGAGAACGAAGTGACTCAATTTCGATTCATTAAATGCTGAAATGCTCTTGCTTCATGATTAATCAAAATTTTAGCACAAAGAAACTTACCAATGGAAAGCAAACATCCAATGATTATGTCACAATCCCTCATTGATACCTCAAATTTTCTTTTTGGGAAAATGTTAATAAATGCCTAATAAAACTGGTTAAGGTGACAAATAAAAAGAGAAGTGTATTTAATATGTTACTTTTTTTTAAATCAATAAAAACAATGTATTAAATATAAAAAACAATTAAAATAATAAATAAATAATTTTTATTTAATGTTTATATACACCAGTTAAAAAAATTATTTTTTTATTATTCTAAACGTTGTTTTCAAGTATAATCAGTTTTCTTTCTCTCCCTATTTTTTAAAGGTTTAAACTATTTAGCAGGTTACAGATCATCGTGAATTACATCAAATCTCAGCTCTTTACGTACGCCAGGCCTAAAAGTTTAGTGTTCTCATTCATTTTTAAGTCGGCATTAGTCATGCTCTCATTCATAAAGAAACAAAAGTTTTGTGGATTACACCAAACCATTTACTTTAATCCAGCTAATTCTGCCTCGTCTACCACTCATCTCTAGGAAAAAGAAAACAATCTCCTACTTGGCATGCTTAAGTGAAGTCCTCATCAGTTTTATTGTCCAATCTGCTTCTTACTATTACCTGTCAGGCTTCTTTTTATTCACCTAGTAATGATTTATCTAACTGTCAAATTCGACCCTCACTTGTCCCCCTTATGAACAACTTTTAAAGAAAGAGCCTATAAGATTGCATTTGGTGTCACCATCTCAAAATTTTCACATCCCTTCTCACTGTTCCTAACTACCTCCTCAAAAAGAGCCTACCATTCCTCATTCACTGTCCTTCTATCATAATATAAAATTATTTTATTAACTTCAAGGATAAAGAATAGTTGATGACATAAAGAAATAAACGTTGTCGTTGCTTGTGATTATGCATTCTAGTACTTTATTTGATTAAATGGAATGTATATTTTATTATGAATTTATTTAACGGATTATAATAATTTAGTTAGTTGATTCATAAAATAATTATTTTATGGAATAGTCAATTACGATTTTATTTTATGAAATTATGAAATAGTCATTCAATACTCCATCTATTAAATAACTATTTTAATTTTGAACGTAATAAAAAATTGCTTTAAGAGATCTAAATATTATAATGTTCGATTTAACTGAATCAAACTACTATTATAACTATTTCATTCTATTTTAACTCTATTTTATTTTTATAAAATAACTATTTTATTATTACTTTATTCTTTTTCAGTGAACTAAACATGCCGTAGAAGTATAGTTGTATAGTTTTGGTTCTCGCCACAATCTTAACTAACTCATGTGGTCGTGCTTTCTTTTGGTTCCATTACATTAGTAATTTAAAATAATTTTGTGACTGCTAATTTGACTTCTTTTACCTATGTCAAACACAAAAAGATATGAAACAGCAATAGTTTTGAACGTTTGACCTAATGCTTAAAGCATAATACAGCCACATACAAGTTACATCAAGTGGCCATATATCTAGACGGTCTGGTTGCAGAAAAAATAAACCAGGGTGTGAATGTGCAATGAGATAATCTTTTGAAGGGCCTACACGACGGCATAAGCCAACTGTACGACTTAAATGCAT
>JBBYHK010019212.1:0-10851 GCA_038382065.1 Adansonia grandidieri | reverse complement strand
AAAAATCATGATGTGTGATGGTAATGTGAATGCATGATATGGAATGCTATCATGATTGCATGATGTGAAGTCTAATATGGGAGATAGCCATCGTTTTTCTTGTACGTCATTCAGACTCTCATAGGGATGGTGATTCATCTTTGTTGCAACCATGAACAAGAATTTTCCTAATCCCGCTGGGGATTGTAGGTTGTCCTGGCTTCACTGGGGATACGACAAAAAAATCTATTCTCAAGAATTTGGATTATTGCATTTCCCGATTCGGGAGGCTTAATCATTTCCCTAACAATTGAATAGCGTTGTTAACAGTTTAGAGATTGTTTGACTGATTAAGTTAATGTCTTGGGTTTCAATAGGATTTTAATAAAATGCATGGGTCGATATTGGTTATCTTAAAATGGTTTTTCTTGAGATATGGCTTGTGAAAGCCAAAAATGGTTTGGTGTATGGTCATGCCGAGTAGGTGTTTGGATGTGAAAAGTGCATGATCTTGACAATTAAGGTGTGACCAGAGTTCCCTGTGCTCTTTTTTTCCTTCCTTTCAATATAATATCGAGATGTCCTGATGCATATTTCAGTTGATTATCAAACATTATTAGTTAAATGACAAGTGCAATGTGAGTTGTACAGAGGTTAAAAAAAACAAGGTGATATTTATTCATGACAATAAAGAGATACAACTTGGTATACTATTTGACAAACAAGTGATTCGGTGGTAAAAAGTGTAATCTTTTGGGCAAAAGATGCCTCTGACGATCATGACATAAATGTTTTTTAGGTGTTTTCCAGGATCTTTCTCGAACAATGAATGTGACTAGTATGAATTGATCTTCAAAAGATCCCTAGGATTGCTTCACTTTGTTTTGTAAGTGATCTCAGTCTATGCCCCATCAAAATTGATCTTCTCAAGTCAGCCTTGTGGGTTTTCAACTATAGTTGGGTTGGTTGACCAAATGCTCTTTTCAGATTTTCATCTGGACCTTTTTTTGTTTTCTTCTCTTTCTCTTTCTTTTTGTTCTTTTTTTTGTTGTTTTTTTAAGGACTTTCTTTTAGGTTTTTACCCGTTAAGTGTAATATTTCTTGACAGAATCTGAATTGAGTTAGTTAGGCAAGGCATTGCCGTCCATTTCTAACAAGATTAAGGCCCTTCCGAAGAAGGCTTACTTCATGACATACGGTCTTTCCTAATTAGGGGTCCACTTGCCCCATGCATCTTTGTGAATTAGGAAGATCTTCTTCAATACCAATTCGCCTAGGTGAAATTGTCATAGGCGCGTCTTTTTGTTATGGGCTTGGATCATGCCTTTGATACATTTAACCATGGCAATTGGCTTTCACGCATTTTTCTTTGATAAGGTTGAGCTGATCGTATCTGTTCTTGACCCATTTAGTCTTTTCAAGTTTGGTCTCCATCAAGACTATGAGAGAAGGGATCTTAACTTCGATAGGCAATATAGCTTCCGTCCCATAGACAAGAAAAGTGCTACCGCACTTGTGGAAGTGCAAATTGACATTCGATAGGCATGAAGTGTAAAGAATAGCTTCTCATACTAGTCTTTATAAGTCTTAGCCATTTTCTCAACTATTCTTTTGATGTTTTTGTTGGTTGCCTCAATTGCCCTATTCATCTTTGGGCAATAAGGGACAACATTATGATGATGGATCTTGAACTAAAAGTAGACTGCTTACATCATTTTCTTGTTTAAATTGCTTGCGTTGTCTATGATTATTTGGTTTGAGAGACCATATCTACAGATGATGTCTTGCTTGATGCTTACAGACAGCCGATCTAGTTACATTAGCATATGAGGCATCCTCTACCCATTTAGTGAAATAGTCGATTGCTACCAAGATGAAGTGATGCCCATTGGAAGCTTTAGGGGTGATCGACCCAATCACATCTATACCCAACATGGAGAAAGGCCACGGGGCCATCATAACATGAACTGGCACTAAAGGGAAATTGATCTTGTCTGCATAGATTTGACACTTATGGCATTTTCAGGCATAATTGATGCAATCTTTCTTAAGGGTCAACTAGTAATAACCTACTCTCATGATTTCCTTGGCCATCCGATGTCCAATAGCATGTGGCCACAAATCCCTTCATGAACTTCTTCTAGGATCCTTTTGGCTTCAAGAGTGTCAATGCATTTAAGCAATACTTGATCATGACTCTTGTTGTATAAGATTTTTCCATCAAGAATAAACCCAACAGCCAGCCTTCTGATAGTCCTTTTATCAGTTTTAGTTGCATGTTTGGGATATTACTGATCCTTGATGTAACAAAGGATGTCATAGTACCACGGTAGGTCATCCTTCTATTTTTTGACGCTATGACAATGAACCAAAATTGTGTAAATGCTTATCTGGATAGAAGCAATGTCCCATTCTTGGTTAACTTTAAAGATGGATGACAAGGTAGCGAAAGCATCGACTATTTGGTTTTCTTTTTGAGGTAAGTGTTAAAAACTAATATCATCAAATTCTTTATTGAGCTCTACTATTAGCTTCCCATACTGCATCAGCTTGGCATCACGAGTTTGCGATTCCTCTTTCAATTGGTAGATGACTAGGGCTGAAGCACTGAACGCCTATAACGTCTTGACATTCCTCTCAATGACTGCTTGAAGGCCCATGACACAAGCTTTGTATTCTGTGATATTATTTGTGTAATCAAAATTTAGCCTTGCTATGAATGGATAATGACTCTCATCGGGTGACATCAATATTGCCCTAATTCCATGTCCTAGAGCATTTAATGCTCCACCAAAATACATCTTCTAGGATTGATCTTGGTTAGAGGTGTTTTCATCTTTAGAAATGCACATTAGATCTTTATCTGGGAAGTCAAAATTTAAGGGTTCATAGTCATCTACCACTCAACTTGCCAAAAGTCAGCTATCGCACTGCCTTTGATGGCCCTTTGGCTGACATAGGTAATGTCGTATTTAGAAAATAAGACTTGCCATCTACCTAGCCTTCCTGATAGTGTAGGTGCTTCGCATAGATACTTGATAGGATCAAGCCTTGCAATCAACCATGTGGTGTTATACAGCATGTACTGCCAGAGCCTCTTAGTTGTCCACATCGAAGCATAGCATAACTTGTTGATTATGGAGTAGTTGCACTCGCATTCTATGAACTTTTGCTTAAGTAGTAGATGGCTTGTTCCTTCTTTCCTGACTCATCATGTTGCCCTAATACATAACCCATAGATTTGTAGAAGATTGCTAAGTAATGGATTAAAGGTTGACTAGGCACTGATGGCACCAACACTAGTAGGCTTGATAGATAATGTTTAACTTTATCAAAGGCTTCTTAACATGCCTCATTTCACTCTCCTAGATTTTGTTTGCGAAAGAGTCGAAAGATGGGTTCGCATTTATCAGTGAGCTGGGATATGAATCTAGTAATGCAGTTTAATCTCCCTAAAAAGCTTCTCAATTCCTTTTAGGTTTGAGGTGGTGGCATATCGTGAATGGCTTTGACTTTGTCTGGGTCAACTTCAGTCCCCCTTCACTGACTATAAAGCCTAGAAGCTTACCTGAAGTGACTCTGAAAGTACACTTGGTAGGAGAGTTAAAATTTTTGTAGCTATTTAAAAAGTTTTTGAAGGTCTGTGACATGCTCATCCTTTTTCGTTGACTTGACAATCATGTCGTCAATGTAGACCTCAATTTCTTTATGCATCATGTCATGGAATAGGGCTACCATTGTCCATTGACAGGTTGCCCTAGCATTTTTGAATCCGAAGGGCATGACATTATAGAAAAATGTCCCCCACATGGTTACAAAAGTTGTTTTCTCCATGTCTTCAAGCACTATCTTGATCTAGTTGTAGCCCGAGAATCCATCCATGAAGGAAAACAGAGAATTCTTGGTCGTGTTATCTACCAGAGTGTCTATATCGGGTAGCAAAAAGTTATCTTTGGGACTAGCTCGATTCAGATCCTGGTAATCAATGCCTATTTGTACTTTGCCACTTTTTTTTGGGACTGGGACTATATTGGCAACCTATTCTAGATACTTGGCTACTTTGATAAACTCTACATCAAACTGCTTCTTGACTTCATCTTTAATTTTAAGGAACATTTTTTACTTCATCCTCCTGAACCTTTGTTGAATCGTTTACATCCAGGCTTGATGGGAAGCTTGTGGACCACTATATTAGTGTCCAGTCCTAGCATGTCTTCATATGACCAAGCGAATACATCTTGATATTTTTGGAGTAATTCTGTTAGCTTGGTCCTAGTCATTGAATTTATTAAGGTTTTGATTTTAACCTCCTTTCGATCCATTTGAGTACCTAGATTTATTACTTTTGTTGGGTTTTTATGGGGCATGATTTGCTTCTCCTTTTGCTCAACTAATCGGAAGAGGTCTGGTGGTACAGAGCTTTCTTCAAAATCTTCTTTAGGATTAACTTCACTAGCGTAAATTGACTGTTCAAAATTGATCTTCAAAGACCTATCAGACACATCAATGTCACTGTCATCGAGACACTTGAAAGGGTAAAAAAATAAACATTGTAGATGGCACACACACAACCCAAGGATTCGGATAAGAATAGAGGCAAAAGAGTAATTGAGATAAAGAGATTGAAAAGTGATGTAGGCATGTAATATGGAATGATATTTGCAAAAGTCATTTCATCGATAATGTTTGATAAAAATATCCCTTACATAGGACACCCACCTATCTTTGGGTGAGGGCAGGTAGGTTTTCATTTCTTGACATTATATAAAAGGGACAAAAAAAGTGCAGGGGCTTTCGTCATGACCCCGTCATCAAAATCAGGTTTTGGTTGAAGGACATAGATTCTATGGCTCAGTAACCTAGAGATCGAGGTAGTAGAGGGCTTTGTTTAAGATAAGCAAGACATCTTTAGCATTTTGCTCTTCTGGTTGGCTTGAATTGATTCATCCTCCCGAACAGAATATCTAATGGAGAGACAAAAACATTATTGGCTTTGATTCCCCCTTTTGACCTAATGATTGTGTTATCCCGTGGTTACGGATTCTCCTTTCTAGTAATCTTCTTGACTACGCCTTAGCCTTGAATCCTAAACCCCTTTTGTTGACTTGAGTGGTGACTTCAAAGCTTAGGCCATCCCTTGCAGATTCTTGCCAAGCCATTTTCTAGCATGTAAACCTTTGCCAATGGTCATTTTTAAAATCGAGTGTGTACTCTTTGACAGGTGAGTTTCAACTATTGGCAATCTTTTTCCCATAAATGTTGCATTGATGAACTCGAAGGATTAGAATGATGAATTCGATGCATATTCATTAGGCTCTATGTAAATATCCTCAGTGAAAGCAATGGCGATCATTTATTCTTTAGCTTCTACAGTGACTACTTTGTCATTTATCATAAATTTGAGCTTCTGATGGAGAGAGGATGGGACAGCTCTAGCAAATTATATCCATGGCCTTCCTAATAGGTAGTTGTAAGAAGGATTAATATCTATAACTTGAAAGTCCACTTCATATGTACATAGGCCTATCTAGAGCTAGATTATGGTATTTTCAATTACTCTGTGACATGTTCCATCAAAAGCTTCAACTATGGTGTGGCTACTCTTGATGTTGGACTGATCGACAGGGAGTTTGCTCAATGAGTCATAGGCATGGCGTTAAGGGCTGACCCATTGTCTATAAATACTTTAGCCAAAATGCATTTTGTATATTGGGTAGTGATATGCAAAGCTTTATAACTACCCTTGTCTCTGGGTGGGATCTCATCATCAGTGAAAAAGATATAATTATTGGCTGTGATGTTGTTCACTAGCTGATCCAACTTGTCCACAAAGATGTTCGAGGGCAAATATGCTTTGTTTAGCACCTTCAGTAATGCATTTTGATGAACTTTTAAATTAAGAAGTAGAGATAGCACAAAAATCTTGGCAGGTTGTTTCCTTAACTGGTCCATAATGCAATATTCACTGTGCTTGATAAACTCTATGGCTTCTTTTTCACTCACTGTTTTTTTAACTTTCTCAGGCTTAAAATTCTTTGCTTGGGCTTGAGTGGTATTGGTGCTTGGAGATGCATCAACCTTTTATTTTTCTATAGCTGAGGGACCGCAACATCTACTGTTATGGGTTAGGTGACTAACTCATAATAGTTCCATTATAGCAGTTGAGGGAGTTAGTTTTCCAATCATCACTACCTAATTCTTGTATTTCTCTGGATAGCTTTGTTGCTCTTATACGGGAATGGTTTAGGTACCCCCATAACTAACTTTGCTATAGGCATCAAAAAACTGACCTCAGGGCTTGACTTGCCATAAAGAATGAGATATAAATTTTTGCCATAAGGTGGCTATGTGGTTTCATCCCCTATCATGTTGATAGATTTAGTAGTAAGTATGGTTTCCTGATTGAATTCTATCTGGCCTTTATTCATCACTCTTTGGATCGTGGACCTAAACTCCTTGCATGCTTGTAGGGTATGACCTATAACTGTGTGGATGCCACAAAAGTTGTCAGGATTGCCTTCTAATTTTTTTTGTTGTGTTGAGCAACCCAACTTGAATCAATGCTTGCCAGATCAAGAACATTGGCATCCTTACATCCTCTGTGCTTGCCTTGACTTCATATTTATTCTTAATGTCAATTATGTTTGCAGCCGACTCAGTGTGGTTTGGTAAATGATTGGCTACAACATTTGGTCCTTGGTTCATTTCGAACTACAAGACTTTTGAGTTAATTAGATTTTGCACATTTCATTTAAAAGCTATACAGTTTTTGATATCGTGCCTCGTTGCCCTAGCATGGTATTCACAATGGGAATTAGGTTGTACCATTGCGAGTATGGTGGCTTCTTTTTTGGGACATAGATTAGGGCCACTAAATAATTTTGGAGTAAAGTTTGGTAGAGCTCTTTATAAGTCATAAGGATAGGATCAAAATGTTGTTTTTGTTGATTTGCACCTTGATTACCAAATGCATTATTGGTTGCTTGATTTGTACTTTGGTGAACTTATAGAAGGTAGCTTTATGGTAGGTTAAATGGGATTGCAAAGGATGGGTTGTAGGTTATATTGTGATGGGGTGAGAATATGGCATGCTTAAGTAGTGAGGGTTAGGTACTTGACGCTGTCTTAGCTAAGATGAGCCAGCATAATTTATGGCATTAACATCTCCTTCTTTCTTTTTACCAAATATAGGCTTCTTACTCAATCCAGCTGTTTCCCTCGTAGACATTCTACCACTCTTAATGGCAACATTGATCATTTCTCCAGAGATAACTAAGTTTGTGAATTTTTTTTAGTGGCATTCCCTATGAGCTTCTCGTAATAAGGAGCACATATGATGTGAATGAAAATGACTATTATCTCTTTCTCTGTAAAGGGAGACTGAAATAAGGCTACTTCTTCTCTCCACTTTTGGGCTTATTGCTTGAAACTTTCAGTGGATCTCTTTTGGAAATTCATCAGGGAAAGTCAATTTGGTGCCCAATCTAACACGTGCTGGTATTAATTTAGAAAAGCCTTAGCCAAGTCGACCCATGATTGGATTTTGACATTATCTAGCTTGATATACCACTGAGCTGCTACCCCAGTGAGGCTATGCTGGAAGCAATGGATAAGGAGCTTTTCATCTTTCTTGTACCTAGCAATCTTTCACAAGTACATTCAAACATGGATGGAAGGGTCAGTGGTTCCATTAAACTTCTCAAATTCTGAGACTTTGAACTTTAAGGGAATAACAAGTTTGGACACCAAAGACAACAATTGCTCGTCAAGAGCTCCAAACTTGTCACTCCCCTCGATAGCTTAAAGGTATTTTTGCAGTAGCTAGAATTTGTTCACTTATTTCATAGTCATGGTGGACTTTTGACCTTTTATTTTCTCTGGTTTCTCATGGTCAAGGGTTATCGAATCTCCCAATGAGACTTCTGCGTTCACCTCTTGAATATCGAGAATGAATTGACCTATTGTAATAGGATTTAGGTAGATAACTGGCGGAGCCTAAGTGGCAGGTGTAGGAGTGGGCCATTGTTCTTGTCTAGTTTCCCCTTGGACGAGTTTTAGATTATTGGTAGGGGGACTTTTAGCATTAAGAGGATCATTCCTTGTTTCAGTAGTACTAGCTTGCCCTTTTTCTTTTATAGAGGTGATCATTAGTTCCATAAGTTTTGTGATTTGACTTTGCATTTCATATTGCTGACGAAGCATCTGGTCTTGTGATTCCTTAACCATTAGCTCAAGTCGCTCAATATGAGCTTCATGATCACTCCTTATGATTTGCTTACGGCATCGTGTTTTGTAGTGGTACGTGATATAAGGTTTCGTGTTCCTGATTGATCTTGGAATCCTTACACTTTTATGGCCTAATTCTCATATTAGACTTTTATGTAAAAATTTATTTATTAATGAGCATTTATGATGCAATGACGAGTTGAGATAATAAATGAATATGCAAGTGTAATGAAAAATGGTGAAATTAAATGTGCATATGGATTTGGAGACAATTTATTCTTGGAATAGCTTCATTAATAACATCATTCATAGAGCCACAAAAAGGTTTTTTTTCTTGCAACATGATTACATTTGAAAATATTAACGTGATTACATTGTGTAATCATACAATCAAGAAAGCCTAAAAATTACTACTCATGATCTCTGACAGGTACAATGTCTTGCCTTATGGACTGAGCTACCTTAATCATGTCGTCTGCCTCTTGTTGAGCCATCTGAGCTTGTTTAGTGAAGTGTTGATGCTGTGTTTGGTAACTTAGACGTGCTTGGTCTATTGTCGTTTGCCACTCTAATTCGCGTGCTCGGAAGCCCTTGTTGGTTCATTGATATGACCTTGATGAACCTAGAAAGACTATTCTAACTCTTGGATTCTGTGGTGAGGGCTTTATTTTCAACCTTGACAGCTCTTGCATTCTGCATTTGGGCTTTAAGTTTTTGATTCCTTTGTTGGTACGTGGAAGCAAGAGCACGTGCCCTCGTGAACTTTTCTTTATTGGTTTTGACTTCTTCCTTTTACTGATTCAACTCGCGATTGAGAGTGGCAACTTTTACTTCCCATTCGACTGATGTCTTGCCAATACATCAGGACTTGTTATCTTTTTGAAGTGTCACATAATCCTTGGTTAGGCTTTTGAGGTCATCTTTGAAGCGATCCTTTTTT
Organism: Adansonia grandidieri; assembly: GCA_038382065.1. Taxonomy (NCBI): domain Eukaryota; kingdom Viridiplantae; phylum Streptophyta; class Magnoliopsida; order Malvales; family Malvaceae; genus Adansonia; species Adansonia grandidieri. The sequence continues at coordinate 1,706 of JBBYHK010019212.1, read as the reverse complement.
TTAATGACTCGATCCATTTCACTACTACTAAGATAGATATTCATCTCTAGCTGGCCCTTTTCCTCCTTAAGTCGAGAGATTTCTATGGCAAATAATGTTTTTTTTCTCACTCAAACTCCCTTCTAAGTAGCTTAATCTTAGAAGGCAGTTCATCTATTAAGATCTATAGTATCTTAGAGTTGGTTGGTGGCAATGGATTGTTGACACAGTAGAGTCTTCATTCTTCGTATCCAGGTATAGTGGGGCTTCTTTTCCAGTATCTTTCCATATAATGGACCTTCTTCCAAGCTTGGAAGGCTAACTAGATTTTTTGCTCTATAATTGGGCTCTCTGTATTCAAAATCCCAATGTCCCAAGTCTTGGAAGAACATGATGAATTGCTAGCACTAGAACTGACAAAATACCAATAGAGGAGCATAACTGGTATTTCTCCATAACCCTAGGAGCGATACACAAGTGTAGTCTACATATCTGTAAACAATCGACTGAGGGAACACCCATAGGGCTCTCCACATGATTTTTTCCTCTTTGACATTTTGTAATTCCTAGACCCAATGCTTTTCTATCTTATCTTGATGACATTCTTACTCTAATACTATGGAAAGAAGACTAAACTTGAAGAAAAAATTTTACCTGCTTTTTTCCTCCCTAACATAGAGATAACCTAGGAGCCATTTTTGGAGCAATGGGGCACACCCGATAAAGCTTCATGTTCTCGTTCTTTTCCAAAAGTTTAGGGCGCAGATGGTTTCAATGATGATGGCGGAAGTAGGGTTAATGTCGCAACATAGGTGAGAAAAAAAATCTGTGACTACCACCTTTACATAACCCAAAGTCTTCGGGAATATAACAAGCTCGTAGATTGCCAGAGCGTAGATATCTTGAACTTTCTTTTGGTCAGAAAGATTTACCATGGCCTTTTTCAAGCTGGCCCAAGAGATTTACTTTGATGTGACTATCAACCTCCGCTTCTTTTTACTTTGATGTGACTATCAACCTCTGCTTCTATGGCTCTAAGAATTTGCCTTAACCTCTTCTTGAAAGGAGGAGGTGATAACACTTTGCAGTAAATCTGGTCAGACTTAGCCCTTTCTATGTTGAGCAGTGCTATGTATTCATTAATGGTAGGGACTAAATCTTGTTGATTAAAGGTGAAATATTGGTAGGCCGAATTCCAAAATTGTGTTGCTGCTCGCAACAAGCCATCATCCAACTGAACTCAAAGTAAAAGAGCTATATCCCCATACTTGTTAGTGAAGGCTTCTTTCTTGTTGTTATCCTAACTATCCCAAATATGCTTAATTTCCAACAATCATTTTAACGGAAGCCGATCTTGACCCGTTCATGCATTTCTGAGATGTAGTCAAGCTTTAGGATGTCCATGTCTTGACGTTGGCAACCTTCTAACCATGTTTTGACGTTTTCAAAAGACTCGATAGTAGAGATGAGCTATTGCTCCATAAATGATGCCCCTTGCTGAACACCAAACCAAAACAATTATCCTAAAATTATGATAGTCATGATAGTTATGATGAGATGATGCATACACCAAAACACAAACAAAGGGAAAATAAGTTAGTGGAACATCCAGAGACAAATGTAAGGAAATAAAGAATTTAAGAACATCAGAACAAATATTCATAACATGTCTTAACTAAGGTGGTGAGATGAGAAACGAGCAGCATTTTAACATGCCAAGATGTGAC
>JBBYHK010019211.1:0-55446 GCA_038382065.1 Adansonia grandidieri | reverse complement strand
TTACCATTTTTATTAAACTGATGATTATTCGAAAATAAGACAATCCTGACAATCATGCTAAACAAAAGATTAGTTGACAAAATGAAATGATCGAAGATCAAAAGAACTAGGAACCTAGCAAGACACGGCTAGTTATTGGCCTAACTCTCTATACAATCCCCAGTGGAGTCACCAAGCTATTGCAACGTACCACGGGGTGGATCCTCGTAGATCTATGGGTGCGTACGACTTAAAATATTTTTTTGACTTAGAAATATCTTTTTGACTGAGACTTTTCTTTCACGATGTGATGAGAATGAGGATGTATGGATTCTCGACTTGTGATATAGTGAAGGGGACCATAAGATGAATCGCTCATCTTATTGGTCTCGGATGACCATCACAAAATGGCGAACGCATGGAGTCGCCATTGATCATTTCAGGCTAGGCATGACCGGATGCCGATTGAAACATATGTTTTGGGTTATGAAACTCAAAACATCAATCACGTGGTCTACGTAGTACAAAGATTCATCATTTGGCTTTGGGAGTTGGTTACGCATGATGTGGGATGAACCTCTTCGTGACGCCTGAAATCGATACCTTACTAGTATGTCTTATCTTGGTTTTGATTTTTTCGATCTTACCTCATTATTATTTTGATATAACCCTCTTTTAATGCATGAATCTTATAGAAATACAAATCCAGGTTTTGATGAAAAAGACTTAATCTCATATACGCCTCGGAGAGATAGGGAATATAGAAATTTTCAAAAAAATGACTTCTGGACTTTACTTTGAAAATGGAATGTTCCACTTTAGGCACTGGAGAGATACCCATATGAAACATTACCTTTAATTTTATTTGAAATGATTTGAAAACATGAATGCAAATAATCATCACAAAGAAATCACGTTAGTAAGGCAACAAATGAAGTAACATAACATGGATCATTCAATGCAATGATAAAGAAAAGGTATGGACTATTGGAATTTATCTAGCAATTGGCATTGATTATTTGGGAATAACTGAATCAAAAATTTTCAAGATGCATCTAGGTTTCTTGATTGAACGAGATTTGTTTGACACGTTCATAGAAGTCTGAGAAGGAGGAAAAAAATTAATTATAGTTGAAAGATAGGGTTAAAGTATCTTTTCGGAAAGGTAGGGTTAGAGTATCCCCATGGATGACAAATAATTTTAACAAAGGAGGATTTTTAAATCTTGACAATTTTGAAAAGTGGGGTTGGAGTATCCCCTCAGAAGGTTGGGGTTGGAGTATCCCCAAAAGTGACACGTTTGACACTTTTTAGAAAAGTCGAGTTGGAAAACTTAAGTTGATAAAACTTTATGATTTAGGAAATGTGTGAGCATTTCAACAACTGTTGGCAAAAAAAATTATTGTGAATGAGGATGGTTAAGATTTAAAATATGTTTGTGCCTTGATGCGTGCCTATGGGAGGTCAAAGCATGTTCTCAAGTCTGATCGGGGTGATACAGAGACATTCAAATGTCTCGAGACAAAATTTGAGAAAATAACTCAATTTTGACCATAACCGAAAACAGGGGACAGCATCACGCTATCTTGCTTCCCAAATTTATTCTAGATTGGTTTGCAGGCTTTAAAGGGTGGACAAGATACCCTTAGAAAGGTAACTTGACAAGGGTCAACCTAAAAATATTCTCAATATCCCAAAAAGTCACTTTCCAGTAGAATAAATTTTCAAGTTCATATTAATTTTGTTACTGGTAGAGCATACAAGGGACAAGGTGTGTCAAAATTTGAAAAATCATTTTGGACTCATTTGGTGTCAAAAAATTGGAAATAATACCTCTCCAGAAAGGGAATTTCATGAACATTTTAGGAAAAATGCTGGATGGATTTGGAAAAACTGTTTGGTGGGCTTAAAGGGCCTAACTAGAATGCACTTTGTTGACTCCAAGGGTTCTAGATAGTGTAGGTTTAAAAAATCCTAACTCTTTCATCTAGACTGATCCAGGGTAAACAAGACCTCGTTTTAAAGGTATTTTGACACACTTTTAGAGAAAAATATTATAAAATTCACAAAAAATCATTTGGGATTTTAAATTGATTTTTTAATTTGTAACAGTGCTGCTGCCAGCAGGGGATAAAGTAAAGCAGAGGATATTTCTTAGTTTCTTTATGTTTATGGGTCCAAACTTGAGTCATCGACATTCAAATGTCCATGACTAAAGGAAAAGAGTGGCATGAATGTCACAAACTCATTTGCATAGCCCTGGAGTATTTTAGGATGATGAAATAGCCCGTTGATCATACCACTCAAGGTTTCGACTCAAAAACAAGGATGAACATTTTAGGAACAAGTGCAAGGCCATTTTCATTGCAAAATTAGAAGATTTGAGATCGTTTAACTAGGATTCCAGATCTGGAAAACTTAATTTTCCCTAAGATATTTTGCTAACTTTAAGCAAAATGCTAAGTTCATGCTAATCCTCATTGGTTGAGGTTAACATGCCTGGCTTGGGGAGGTTTTGAAAATCAATTTTTGCTAGCCATCAAACATGGATTTGGAAAAGAAGAAGACAATGAACAAACAAGGGGATGGCACAAAACATAAATGGGGATGCAAACTTTGCCAATGGTCTTGACAAAGAAAGTGTTATGCATTTTAACAAGAAAATGTTATAAGCTGGAAATGACAATGATTCATGACAAGATGCTAGCTAATGTATAAATAAGCATGAAATATGTTAGGCTAATGATTCATACATGGATTAATCATAACAAGATGCATGGATATGGCATAAAATGCATGAGCAAAAGCTATCAAAATAATAAGGATGAAATGAGGCATTTTGCACATCAAAAGGGCATAAAGGCATCCAAATCCTAAACTAACATAACCAAAAGCCACAATAATGCATGAGAATCCTAAGAGGGTGATGGAAGCATGGAGAGCTCACTAAAATGATGATGCTAAAAAACAAAAAATGAAAGTGATAAAGTAAGAAATTATACCAACAAAACTTCAATTTTTGGCCAAATAGTTGGAGCAGTAGAGATGGCTTGAATTTCCCTATTTTTCTTGTTGTTAATAAACAAGAAAAAGAGAAAAACAATGAGGCTTTGGTTATGGTATGGATGAAGGTGATTTTTAGAATGTGTAATGGTTAGGAATGAGTGTTTTGGGGTTGTTTTTGGGTGATGAGTGAAGAACTATGGGATTCTGGTTTTCTTGGTGTAGGAATGTGTTTCAGAAGCTGAAAATGAGCTGGAATCTAACCATTTTTAGCTGAGATATAAGTGGCCTATTTATACCAGCATTTTGGACCCAATTTAAAGGTGTTTTGGGTCATTTCTCAAAGGGGACAAAATGATGTCAGCTGGGTGGCTATAGAGTGGCTAGAGGGAGCAACTTGCTGCCAATGTGATAGACATAGGTGGCCGGTTTAAATGCTGAAATGATTTTCCAGCAGATAGGGTGGCTGATGGTGATATTGGTCAACAAACTGGGGAGGAGTAGGGTGATCATGTGACATTGAACCTTTTGATCTAATTTAGACTTCAAAAAAAATATTTTGATTAATTCAAAAGTCCAAATTCCTAATGTGATATGGGTTTTAAACTTTTCTGATGTAAAGAAGTGAGTTAAAATCTAGTTTTTGATCGATGGTGGATTAGTAAAAAATGCTTGGACCATGGAAAATGGCCTGTATGTATTGGTACATTGTAGAATGTATCGATACATTTGGTCCAAAAACCTTAAGTGTATTGATACAATGATCATTGTATCAATACTATGAACCATTGTATCCATACATGTTGATATGTATTGATACATTTCTTTATAGAATGCATATTTTTATCTTGGCATGGCCTAGTATCAATACATGAGCTCTTGTATCGATACATAAGCTTATGTATCAACACATTTACATTTTGTATCGATACAAATGGGGACATTTCAAATTTTTGGCATGTTGGAGCTTTGTATCGATACATTCAAGAAAAATTATGAATTTTCTCATATATTTTATCCTCGGACACCTTGAACTAAATCATTTGATGCCACATCTTTGCATTTACCTTTGATATGATCCATAGGCCTTCTTGACCTCCTCAAAATACTTTTTCGTCGAGCGACAACATCATTTTCTCTCACTTCTATGCTTCAGGCTGCTAAAAATTAGCTCAGACAAAATAAGGTGTCTATAATTATCTATAATGATAATGAAGTAGGACTATCCATTTCTAGCCATTGTGTCCATCGGTTCACATACATGTGTATGTATTATGCACAAAAAGACACAGCCTATCAAATATTTTTCACTTTTACTAGTAAAGGGAGTCTTGGTCATCTTGCCAAGGAGACAGCATTCAAATGTCCCATCAAATGAGTCGAGATAGCATAGTTTATGTGACTTAGCTATTCGGGTCTTATTGATATCTCTAAGTCTATAATGTTAGATATAGGTCTTAGTTGGATCATTTTTCTTTGTTTTCTCCACATTCATATTAAGTAAAGGTATTTTTGGATCCAGAATAAATAGGTATTTTGTAATGTGTCTGATCCATAGACTAGTCTTTTAGGATTATTGAACTACTATTACTTTTCATCCTAGATATGAAACCATCATTTATCATGAGTTTTGAAAATAAAATGATGTTTCTAGACAATCTTGAACTTAAAGGCATTCTTTGAGTTCCAAGGTCATGCTTGAGGGCAATAATAAGGTATAGGTCATAATGGTAGGTTGCAACTCTTCTGCCATTGCTTGTCCTTTACGACTACCTCATTGGAGCCTATTCATTTACTGTTCTTAACAATCATATGTCACTACATAAGTATGATCCTCTTTCCAAATCAATTGTCAAGGTAGTTGAATCACTAGTAGAGTTGTTCAGCTCAATCATGAACATGTGGAAGCAGACAACCTTCTTTTTATTAAGAATGTTTCTCAATCTTTCATACCAATCCAAACACTTTAGGCTAATGGCATCAAATATGCCTTGCAATACAATTAATATAAATCCCATTTGAACAACTTAGTAAGGAAAAAAAATAAATAAATTAGTTTTTCATGTACCAAACCAATTTAAGACAAGGTATTATATCTTCATTGGTTCTCCTACTAATGTTTTCAGATAATAGCCCTTACTATTATTTGGAAATCTTTTCAAGGTATTTCTTGTGGGCTGAGACCTCTTTCAACATGTTTTGACATTGAGTCGGTTCAACAAATCTCAACATGTCTAATTAAGTAGGCAACATAGCTTGCTAATTGGATCTCCAAGCAACTTCTATATCATTTAGGTGCCAACTTCTTGCCTAAATGTATCATTACCTCTAACACCATGCAGTCAAGTTGTACAGATTTGGACAACAGAACATTAGTTGAGTAAGACCAATTATTCATAACTTAAGTAGTTTAATGGTTGGGACCTTGAATCAGCTTAACAAATCCCAATAGTTGAAACTCGGATATCTTGTTATGAACAATGGAAAGCGTCTTTATCATGCGTAGCATGTGACTCAATACATATAAGGGATTTTATTTGTTTATTTTTAATTAAGGTCTCATCTTTATTAACATGCATAGCATTTAAATTATCACATAAAATAAGTCTACTATCATGCATACTACTTGGATAATTACAGACTTTATCTAATCCAATTTCCTTAAGCCATCAAAGGAAATTGGTTGGTCAATTCCTTAATGATTACCTACAAAGTCTTCATAAGCCTTTTTGTAATCTCCTTGATCACCATGGCACCATTGTTGGATCTTTTTCTTTGAGTTAAAATCTAATTCCTAATTAATCCTAATTTTACTCTTTGACGTAACTAATTACATTTAAAATAAAGAAACCTCAAGTTACATTCGAGGGAATTTAGGTGAGGAAAAAATTTTACAACCCCAGAATATAAGAGACAAGGCATGATACATAGACCCTATTTAAAAAATAAATACCATGAAAAATAATCAACCATCCACAATCACATTAGGACTAAGTCGATAATCATCCCATACATTCACAATCAATATCATGAATATATAAATATGTTTTAATCTCTAGTTACCATTTTTTTAGATTTAAATTTGGTCTTTTCTTTAATTTAATCAAGAAAACAATTTTTTTAGTTGATTAACATTTGTTCTAATCGTATTAGTCCAATAAGGATTAATCAATTAAATAAAATCACATCCAAATCAACAACTTAATTGGAAATAAAGCAAATTAATTTTCTTGTCCAATTATGGATCTTATATTTAATTTAATTAAGTAAACTATTTTTCTACTTAATTAATATTTATTCTAATCATATTAGAATAAATCCTAATCTAATTACGATTAATCAATTAAATTAAATAATGTCCAATTAAACAAATTAATTTTATTAGTCAATTATGGATCCTATATTTAATTTAATTAAGAAAACTATTTTTCTTACTTGATTAACATTTATTCTAATCATATTAGAATAAATCCTAATCCAATTAAAATTAATCAATTAAATTAAATAATGTTCAATTAAATAATTTAATTAGAAATAAAACATGTTAATTTTATTATCCAATTGTTATTTAAAACTATTTAAGAATTTCTTTAATTGGATAATTGTTAAAGGTGGTGATTAAAAAAAAAAATTTAATTTGCACCTAAACACTAGCTCCCAAGCTAGTGTTACTCGGCACCTCAAAGGACTTTCCTAGTACCCTTAAAACACCACATTGGTCGGTCTCCACGTTGGAGTATGCGTCCATTAAGAGTAACAATAAAACAAAAAATTCTAATCATATTAGAATAGTCACTATGTTTGCCATGAGCTTTATGGCCATAGCAAGCCATAAATTTACTAGTCCACCAAGCAATGGAATTTGTCACGATCTTCATGACTGGGAGCACCTGCTGCCAGTAGCAAATACTCCCACAAAATTAGTGCAGTAGGTGACAATAAGCTGCTTGAAACTGCTGCATGGTAATTGCTTAACAATTGCGCATGTAAGGCCACCAAATTCAAAGCCACCATGCGTTGTCAAGCTCCCATAATTCTCATGGAATCAAGCTGCTGCTGGCAGCATTCAATGTCACCATAATCAACGGCTTTTACGTGATTAACATCAAGCAAGCAGCTGCCATGATCGCATCCAAAACAACAACAGTGTGGTCAAGTTTAGACGTGCCTTTTGCATGCATGAAGCATCTGCTAAAATTGCCATATAAATGGTGGTTTTAGGTGGCTGCAAACAGCACAAGTACTACGTGCATGTTGCGCAAGAATTGCCCACGTATAGCCACCAAACTGTAACCATTCTTTGTCTTTTGATGTATGATTTTTCACTCAACACCAAGAACAATTCTTGGTCGTTTTAAAGCTTAAAAATCCATAAAATATAGCAACTACAATATGCAGAAATAGTTGAAGTTTTCAGCATCCATAAATCACCAAAATCAGTATAATTTAGTACAAGCAATTCTCAATTGATACTAACCGATTATACCAATAATTAATTAGTTAAAAATATTTTTTATACTAATTAATTACAATAAATTAACATGTATTTATATGCTGGATTAATTTAAATTAAATTAAAACAAGTTTTGTAAAATTTCAATTATTTTATTGGATAAAGAAAAAAATCCTGAAATCAAACTACTTTAAAAACAGTAACAAGTAAAAAATGAGATCAATTAAAATGACACAAGCGAGTCTCAGGTACCACTTTTTGGAATTCGGATAATGGTCAATAGAATAAAATTAAATAAATTTAATAACAATTGTTAAATTAAGCAACGAAAAAATTAAATAAACATATTGGATTCCTCAAATGATCAACTTGCGCATCTTTAATTGATCTAAAGATTCAAGAACACAGTAATGAAAAATCATACCTAAATCCAGGATTGTCAAGATCTCAAGTTAGATTTAATCCTACTTGTTCTTGTACACTAAGCCTGGTTGTCGCAACCAAAGCTGTCAATTGTCCATCATCCAATAGTGATACACAGAGGTGACTTAGGAAAGCTTCACAAGGTTGGATCATTTTTTTTTGGGAGCTGTGCTAGCGGCTTAGGTTTCGTGAACCTTCCCATTGATCAAGCAACTTTTTTGTCTAAAAAAACTGAAAAAGAAAACATTTTTCTTTTCCCTCACTTTAGCTGTATGGCTAAACTTATTAGATGAAAAAGGCATCAATCTTATATTTACATGGATGGCAAAATATGTCCATAGGGTCTAGTGCACACTAAATTTATGGTATAATTGCATTTAGGCCCTTAGAGTAATGAAACTATTCAATTAGGTCCCCAAGAGATTAATATCAATATGATTTAATCCTATCCCATTTTAATTCCATAAAATCACTTATATGTTTGTGATCCATTAGGCCCCTAACATGTTGGCAATAAATATAAATTAATTTGTTAAGAATATTTATATTTATAGACCATGAGTAGCATCTAGCAATGCATCACAGTCACCCAAATGCCAAGACAGTCAATATGGTTTAACAAGCTTTTCAGTGTATAGTATCTCAATGTAATTCGATCCTTTCATCATATATCCTAGTAAAGGCAAAAGCGTGGTGTAGTGTCTACTTTTAGTCTTTTCCATATTAGTCTTGCAGCTCCTATGTGTTAACTCCATAATCAATATTGCCTTGGCCAAGGACTTTTGAGTTAACACGAGCTAGGAACAATCCAGATATGTCCCTTTATACCACTTGAGGTGATGAATCCTCTTTAAACCACTCATCCACCTTCAGTATACTTCATAAGAAGCCTAAAACCACTTTACTTAGGCATCCATTAAAGTAGACCTGATGTGATGATCTCCTAGTATATTAATTCACAAATAAGGTGACATAGTGTCACAAGTCTAAGGATTACTTACACTACTGACACATAAAAGTATTTTCATAGACACTTGAGTGAAATAACAAATGAAACTCTTATAGCGGGTTATGTTCAGTGAACTTATTAGCATAAAAAGCATTCATATGTTATCCTCAAGTATCACTATAATTCAACTTATGAGATCAATTGCATGCATTCTATGCATGGAGGCTTTAACATATGCCAGTCTTTAGGCATAGTCAATGCCTTGTCATAACAATATGATGACTAGGAACAGTTTTAGAAACACGACTTTGATGCATAAGGATCTCAGTATTGCAACTCTTTACAATTCCTTTGCAAAAAATGTGTTTCATGGGCTTTTTCTTTAAAAGTCATTGTAGACAGCTCATTTTTTCTTAACCAACTTTCAGTATCCCAGAACTTAATTAAAAGATGATAGAATCTAAAAATATGAGAAAAAAAAAGGGGACTTTTAGCCATTCCTAAAAAGCGCTCCAGCAATCTCAAGAAGCTCCATCCATTCCTAAGAATGCTCCAACAATCTTGAACCCTAAAACTCTCCTTAAAAATACTATTCCATTGCCATTCACCCTCAACCATCTTTTATTCCTGTAGCTCTCTAAAACCGCCACTAGAAAACTTTAACTCAACCATTCACACACTTTCACCCTTAAAACACCCCATCAACAACCATATTACTAGAAAGCTTATTCTTTTCACCCTTGTCTTGCTAAATAATAGCAAAAAGAGGGAAAGAGTTGAGCTTAAAGTCACTGTTTTTAGAAAAGAGGAAAGTTTAAGCTTTTATTGGTATATTTTCTACCTTGTTCCATGCATTTTCTATTTTTATCATCCACTTCATTTTAGTAAGCCCTTCTTGCTACCATGACCCTCTTAAGAATCTAATGCATTATTTTTGTCTTAGTTGTGGTAGTCTTAGGACTTTGATGACCCTCTTGACACTTTGATGTTGTTTGGATGTGTAAACTTGGCACACTTCATTTTTATCACTGCATAGCCTCTATTCATGCATTTCTTGTCATGTTTCTTCCACATTCATATATTCATCTCATATTTAAATGGTCACCTTAACATGTCTTATGTATGTTCATACATTTTCTTGTGTTTTAAGGAGTCTCATAACATAAACATGTTGTTTCGGCAATTCCAACATGCAATCTTATGTTTAAATATGTTTATATCATTTCCATGCACATTATTTGCATTCTTCTTGCATTTTTATCACCCATTTCCATGTCAAAATGTCATGTTTGTGTGTTTGCATGTTTAGTCCATGTTCATCTTTGGGTGTGTTGTATTTGGTTCATAACATCTTTTTCAAAAATGCTTGTCGTTTCCTAAAAACTTGATTTTTAAAAAAATCCCCAAGTTCATGCTACCTCCAATAGATGAAGAATAACATGGACTTATTGTTTTCATAAAATTGGTCTTCCAATCTTTGGGACAAATCAAACATTTCAACTTTGGATTCATGGTCAAATAGGTTCAAAGATGCTATTTTCCCAAAAAAAATGATCCTCTTTTAGTTGTTAAAGTATTAAGCCTTGATCTTGAGTCTAATATCCCCTTAATGACACAGTTAATGGGTTGTTTCATTATCCCAAAATACTCCGGGATTGTGGAATGAACTTGTGACTCCCATATTACTTTTTATCACAGATGTTCAAATGTCTTAGACTTGAGCCTATCTTAAAAAAATCATAAAAATATGGAATAGCACCCTATTTTGCTCTGACAGCATTATAGTCCAAACTTGAAAAATTATTTTTGATTCACAAATGATTTCCTTATAATTTTTTGATTTTTTTCTTCAACGTTATCGAAATACCTTTCGAACAATGCCTTGTTTTCCCTTAAATCATCTTGGATGAGGGAGTTATGATTTTTCAAACTTTTGCTGTCTGGGGCCATTGAAACCAGCATGCGATATTCTATTAGGGCCATTTTTGCCTATCAGACAATTTCTCTAAAATCTTTAAACATTTTTCATAAAAAATTTACAAAATTCTCTTTCCAAGAAGATATTGTTCACAATTTAACAATCTTGGATGAGCCCAAAATAACTTTTCAAAGTTTTTTATGTCTTTTCCCCCATATATGCTGCCAGTGTCAAGACATGTTTAACTTTAAAAATTAATCCTGCTTAGAAAATGATTTTGTAGGATTTTTGGAATATTTTTACCTTAAACCTTATTAAGCCATCTTTCCAATGGTACCTTATTCATTGCCTAAAGCCTTAGGATGCATCGAAAATAAATTTGAAAAGTAGGTGATACGATGCTATCCCATGTTTTCAACTTAATTTTCGAATCTTCTTTTATCAAAACATTCAAATATCTCGAAATGTACCCAATTGGTTTCCCCACAACAAAACCCTTTAGACTCGAATCAAGGCTAAAATACAACAGACTTGATTTCATAGTAGATATCCTTTTCCTCTATACTAAAACTATCACCAGTGGAGATACTCTAATTCCATTACTATAAGGGGATGGCCCAATCCTTATTTTCAACTCAAAACTTAACTTTTCTCTTTGAATCCACCTTTAAGAGTCTTAATCTTTCTCTAAAACCATAAAAAGTTTTCATCTTTAAGGATACTCCAATCCTACCTCTCCGAGAAGATACTCTATACCCTTTCTTTTTAAATCTAAAATTTTTCTCTCTTCTAGATACTCGGATTATTTTGATTAAAATCTTTTTTCATCCTGTAAATTACCAATTGCCATCTCGATTATTCATCAATGATCTGATTATTCATCAATGATCGAAGACAATTATGAGACACATTCCGATCATCCCTTCTTTTTACGCTCATTTGTTTATGATTGTTTGTTTATGATATTGTTATATTTTTTATCATCTTACGAACACGTTTTCTTTTTGTAGTAATTATCGAGCATTCATGTTTAAAATTTGTTTTCCAATAAAATTTACAAAGTTTCATGTTAGTATCTTTCCAGTCCCTAATATAAAATATCTAAATTTTCAAAACCTAATCCGGACATTATTTTTATAAAATTCCTTGTGTTCCTCACTCCTCCGAGATGTATAGGTGATCTAATTTTATTTAAAAACTCAAATATGCAATTTATAGAACTTCATGCATTAAAAGGGATTATATCTAAATAATGACTAAATGGAATTGATTTGACCAAGACCGAAATGAGACATAGTTAATAGGTACCAATTTCAGGCATCGTGGGGGCACTAATCCTTCCTCACTCGTAACCAATTCCCGAACCCAACCAATGAATCTTTAGACTTTGTAGACCTTAAAATCAATGTTTCAAGTTTTGTAACTCAAAATATTGTTTTCAATAGGCATCTGATCCTGCCTAGCTTGAAATGATTAGTGGCGACTCTAAGTTTACGACCACTTCACGGTGACCACCTGAGACTTGTTAGATGAGCAATTTGTTTGGCAGTCTCTCCTCTTCATATTACTATGCCTACTCTAGGTCCTAATCATGGGATAACTTAAAGGCTCGACCATGATTGACCATTATTTATTTTTAGGTTGAGCGTGCTATGCCCTTCGGATCATCTAAAGTTTTAAAGGCGGGCACGTAGCAATAGTTACTAATAACAATTTATAATCAAACTTATGGATAAAAAAATACCTCATTACATTAATCTAATAATAATGTATTTTACATGAAATAACTAAAAGCTAGTGTTTTACAAGTAAAATTGATTGTCTTCCAAGGTTTACACTAATTCTTGGAAAATGATTTTTGTAGCATAAATACAACAACTGCTATAAATATTTATAGACTAAGTTTGGTCTCTATCAAGGATCATGGCCACCTGATATGAAAGAACAATGAATATGACCTCTTATGAAACCTTTTTGTAACCAAATAGTGTACTTCAATCATTTCACTAGATATCCTAGAATGACCATAAGCATGGTGCAATATCTACTCATGTATCCATTCATATTAGATGCTATAGCTTTTGATTAACTTCATGAATTTAGAGAAACAATTACTCCTAAATTCATCATGCGTTGGCCAACAACTTTATAAAGTTAACCAAAGCCAAGAACATATAATATATGCCTTCAATGTCACTTGGAGTGGTGAATCCTCTCTGGGTCACTCATTTATCCAGCATATGATTGATGCTATACTCAATACTACCTTTATTTTGGTATCCATCCATTCTGGACTTATTCGTAATGGATTAAAGTATAACACTTCACATATGAGATGACCTCGTATCATATGTCTGAGGACTAATGTACATGACTGGAACATGAGAACATATTCTATAGACACTTCAATGACTTATACCAAATGAAGTTCTCATACGGGCTATGTTCAATGAACTTGTTTCCATAAAACAAGCACCTATATGCTATCTAAAAATATCTCTATACTTTAACTTCTATGAGATCAAAAAGCTGCATGCATCAAATGCATGAAGACTTAGCATATGCTAATTTTGTAGTGTCAATGCCATATCTTGACAATACAATGACTAAAAACTTTTTTAGAAGTATGATTTGGATGTATAAGGATATCATCATCATAACTCATATTACAACTTTGCAAAGTCATTGTGTTTTATGGGCTTTATCCAATTAGTGTTTGCATGAGTCTTAATCTTGCCATTAACATGAATGAATTGAATCACTAACTAAAGTGATTGGTTTGCATTATTAAGTTATATATGCCTCATACAAGTCGATTAGCTCTAGGGCATATACTAACACCAGGGTTCCTTTTCATCCTAGCATAACCTCAAGAGACGTAATAAGACATGCAAAAGTGAATTGAGTAGGTAACTTAGTTTACCGATTACGTCTTTATTGCAACTTCTAGATCAGTTAGGTGACAACTCTTTGTCTAAGTGCATCATATACATTTCATCTAACCATCACCTTAATGCCATATGGTCATGTCTTACACATATAAACCATACAATAAGAGTTAAGTAAAACCCATTATACAATAGCTTAAATATATTTGTTTTAAGTTCAACCTTAAGTGACTCAACAAAGCCTCAACTTAAAAGAACTTCAGTTATCTCGTTATGATGGTAGAAGGCAACTGATCATGCTAAAGCATGGACTTAATATTTTAGTGAGGGATTTTTCATGTACTTGGTCTTATTGATTTATGTTGGATTGCATTGCATTCATATTTGTTTTAAGCATATTTATCGCATATATAGAAGACATGAAATAAACCTAATACATGCAACCTTATTAGATGATTATGGACTTTTCTCTCTAGTTTCCTTAAGCCATTAGGAAACTATTTGGTCAAAAGATACCATACTAAATCTTCATAATCTTGATGGTGCTTTTCCTAGTCATTTTACCATGGCACCATCTTCTTTTGCATTCATGATTACAAAATTCCCTAAAACTAACCTAATTCTAAGTCTATAACTATGTAACAAGTACATAAGTGTAAAAGAACCTTCAATTATATTCGAGGGGAGTTAGATGAGAAAGAATTTTACAACTTTGGAATAAAATAAAAGGTAAGACAGGGCTAGCAGTCCTTGTTTAAAATAAATACCATTAGAAAATTTTAACCATATATTCACCTAGTCATACTAAATTCTTAGTCCATATCCATTGATCATGCTTAGATAATTAAATTATAAGCATAATATTTTTATAGTTAATTTCACATTGAGGTCACATGAATTCCATTCATAAATGTTAAAAAAATTTGTCAAAGCATCTATAAGAACTAGTCATGTCAATCAAAACAAATTTATCCATATTCTTGACTTTCAAGAAGTTAGTCTTAAAACTGAAACTACCTAACTTTTCGGTAATTTGTCTTTACTAAGACAAATTCTTTTATTTCACACTTTTTTTTTCTAAATATCATTTTAAGATTAAAATCTTGGCAACTCATTTTAAATAAACAATTTAAATAAAATAGTTTTTGAATTTTAATCCTTTAAAAAATGTTCATTTTAGGAAACCATGTTGTCATAAAACCATTTTAGTTTTAGTGAAACCAATCCTAACTTTTAGGAATCTCATCCATTAGATAACTCTTTTCCAATCCAATTAGAATTTATCCTAAAATTTTAGGACTCCGATTCCTAATTTTTAGGAATTTCTCTTCTACCAGGAAACTAGTTCCAACAAAAGCCAGACGCTAACAATTAGTATCCTTAGCATAGGCAATCTTTTTGGCCTTGTGAATAGCTTTTGATTGCCACCATTGAATGTTGTTTAGGGGCTGTTCCTAGACTGTTTAGGGCCTTGTGATAAGGAGCTACCAAAGACCAATTCATAGAAGCAACCAAAATAGCAACTATTTGCCATTCCAACTCACAGTTTGGTGTAAAACAAGTGCAACAATATTTGCTACAAATTTCAACAGCAAGATCAACCTATAGACTTAATCATATTTAGTTTACATGCTGTCTTAAGATGCAAAAAAATTTTGGAGTGTTTTTGCAACAATTACATGGTGCAATCGGTGCACCAATACCCTCAAAGATACTTGGATAACCCAGCTTTGAGATCTCTACGCATTAAGCCTAAAATTAATTTCTTTAAATCAAAATAATTGTAAATAATTAAAAAATATTTTTACAACATATTAAAAATATATATAATTAAAAAAATTGGTTTTTACACCAAAGAAAATTATGGAAAAAATAGGGCATAAATCACTTGCTTCAATGGCCAAACTACAACGGTTTTCTACATAAGAATATGTTATTAATCTAAATTAATACAAACAATTTTAAACAATTATTAAACCTTTTAATCATGATTAATACACAAATTAGGCATGTTGTCCAGTTAAAAAAATTATAAGAAAATATTTTACAAAGGTTTCATACCTAAAACCTATTGTGATGTCTGGATCAACACATGTGACGTCTGGCCAAATCATGACCAACACATGTGACGTCTGGATGTAAATCACCATGAACTAATTGATACCAACTACATGTAATCTATAACCTTTAGGCTCTAATACCAGTTGAACGGATTCATGTGAGGTTTGAGATAAGTCCAACCTCTTTTTATTAATAATTAAAAACATTTAAAGTAACATGGAAAGTAATTAAAAGATATAGCCAGGCTTCTCTACAAATCTTTAAGAGTGGATTTGCATGTAGTAAATTATAATTTAATATTACTAAATATAATTACCAATCTAATTAGAGATTAGCTAACTCTCAAATCTCATAATTTAGAGTTCAGAAAAATCTAATGAATGCCTATAGATCTACAACGAGGCTCTCTAAAAGGATCTCTTAAGATTAAAAGTAGCATATATGTTCTGCCTCTAACGATGATCCATATAGATGTCTACTGGAGCCTTTATGAGACCCAGTGGTTCTTCCATACTAGCCGGAAGGCTTCTTAAGCCTTAACCAAAAGGTAAAATGCACTTGTTTTCTTTCTCACACAACTAAGAACATCTGAAGGAAGTTGTAAAGAGGTGAGATGCTATTGTAGGGAGGCTATAAAGAAGCATCACTGGTATTTTCTTACCTCTTATAGCTAACGGCTACTCTTTTAAATATTAGAAACTATTTTTTCAATTTTTTTGATTAAGAACAATTTACAATCATTAAACAAAAAAGTAGCACAAAGGATAATTAGGGAGAGCTTATGATTTGCATTAACCTTAATAGGGATCTAAGGATTTTGTGCCTAGGGTTTCTTTTTTTAGCCACACTTAGCCAAAACCCTAAATAATGTACTTATATGCATTTAAGACTAGGTTGGACTTAACTAATGGGTCAACCATGCTTATAAAAGCTTATTAATGGTGCCACTTGGTGGTTTTCTAAAGCCCAATTAAAAGTGCTTTAACCAATTCATTTAAAATTGGGCCAAATTAATATCTTAACCTAATTTCACACCAATATGGCCCACACTCATGCTTTTAGCCTTATATCAAGTCCTAATAGGTTCAATTCAAAACTAGGCCCATCAGACATAATGATTAGGCCTTTTGGCAAACCCTAATTTATATGCTGGAATATTTAATTTTTAATTAAATTCCCAACCTATGTTAAACAATTTCACTTCATGTAAATATAATTAAATAATTATCAAATAATTATTTAACTTACTATAAATAATTTTTTGGCCCAAAACCTAGACATCCCTATTGCCATGTCTACAATTAATCATTACCTGGATAAGACATTTTTTATCTTCATGGCCATATTAAGACATCTCTAATTAGATTTTGTAATTATAATTTATATCTTAAATAATTCGTAATTGAACTAATTTAATATATCTTCCTCATTATATCTTTTATTTAATTAAGTCTTAATTAAAACCAATATTTATCCAACAAATTCATCTTATTATGTGTGACCCATTAGGTTTCCAAACCTAGTTAATCTTATTAACTACGTTCATAGATCAAATCTAGAAAACCATAATGACCACCTTTTAACAAATATCCCAAATTAAGCATGAGCATGGTGCATTGTCTACTCATTCTTTAATCCATGTTATTTCTTGCAATTCAGGGTTAATGATAATAAATAAAAGGAATGATTCCTCATAATTGATTATGCTTTGGCCAAAGACTTTAATCCACTAACCATAGTTAAGAACAATCAAGATACACCTCCGACGTCACTAGGATTGGTGAATCCTGTTTAAATCACTTATCTATCTTTATATGCTTCATGTCATACCCAAAATCACTTTACCTCCAGTATTCATCAAAGTAGACCACTTCGTGATGAAATTAAAGTATGATACTTCCTATACAAATGACCTGGTATCATAAGTCTGAAGACTATTTTATACAATTGGCACATGAAAACATATTCCACAAATACTTGAGTGACTAATACCAATGGAGTTCTTAGATGAGCCATGTTCAGTGAATTTGTTTTCACAAAATAGGCCCCCACATGCCATCCTAAGTACCTTACATTCTTTACCATATGAGACTGGTTGTTTACTTTTTAAGAAAGCATAACATGTGCTGGTCTTTGAGCACTGCTAATGCCTTATTTTGACAATATAATGACTATGAACATTTTGAGGAACTTGGCTTTGATGCATAAGGATCCCATAATTGCAAGCATTTGCAATTCTTTTGCAATGCCTTTTAAGTTCCATGGGCTTCATCGAATTAGTGGTTTCATTATAGTTAATCATGCCACCACTATGAAGGAAAACCTTAATTTTGTAGAGCTAGAAACTGGTATGCAAGTACCAGTAATTGGTTGTATATCCCTTGTCCCAATCTAATTATTTCAAGGGCATGCACTAACACTTAAGCATTAAAACTTGGAACGGGAAAAGAGGGAAAGGAGTTTCTATCATAAGTCAAGGGTCAAATGAGGCTTGTTTTAAGGGCTCGAACAAAATTAGGCATCTACAATGGCTCGCAATTCAAACAATTATTCATTCAAATATTTGGTTCATCACATTGTTCATTAGTAATGCAAAACTGCATATCTTCTCTTGTTATGCTAAAGCATAAAAGAAGATTACTAAATTATCAAGTTCACAAAGTATGCCTATCATTAAAAAGGGTAACAAAAGATGAAATTCTCTTTTGTTAAAAGACCATGTCTTCATGGAAAAGTTGAAGCATTTCCATTGTACTAGGGTGTATGGCAAGCATGGAATTATCATCATTGATAGCTTGATCAAAGATAAGATAGTTGGGAAAAATGTTACAATTTAAAATTTTGGTAATCCCTCATATTTCATAAAATAAAAGTAATTATCACACTTAAAAGGTTAAAAACAAATAAAGCAAATAACATTTAATGAGGCCTATCTCAAAATGAGTTTTTCAAACAAGTTTTTATTACATATCCTTCCAAATTGAATTTTGTTACATAAGCTTTGACAAGCAAAAAAATTTTACTATTGTAGGAACATAATTTCTATCAACATGCTTATTTTCTTTCTCCTTCGATCTTTTTTCTTTCTTAGTTGTTTTTTTTAGCACTCAATCTATAAGGATAGCATAAATATGAATGAATCCACATTAACAACAATCAAATGGTAGCTATTTGAGGAACATTCAATAACTTAAGCAATGTGAATGATAGGTTTGACACTAAGTATGCCCAACAAGTCTTTTATGGTCAAAACTCAAGTATTTTGTTATGATGGTCAAAGGTAACTAATCATGTTTAGGCATGGGCTTAATATTTTATGAGGGATTTTTGTCTTTTGATTTAGGTCTTGTTTCTTTGTTATTTTGATTGCCATGTATTGCATCTATTCAATCAAATATATCCAATATATAAAATTCAAAAATAAATCTAGTACATGCAATCTATTAGGATGATTTTGGACTTTATCTAATCTAATTTCTTTGAGCCATTAAGAAACTATTTGGTCATATTTTTATGGATACCATATATAGTCCTCATTAGCCTTGATGGTGATCTCCTTAGTCCTCTGTTTTTTATGCTTTGTCTCTTTACATTCAAGATTTTCATAAAATCTAATCTTAGCCTAAATCTAAATCTATGAGTCATTTGTAACATTTACATATCTTTGTACCTTGAGTTACATTTGAGAAAAGCAATGTGAAGAGAGAATTTACAACCTAAAAATGAAAAAAGAAGGTAGGGTGCACAGACCCTATTTATAAAAAATACCAACAAAGAAAAATTAACCATCCATAACCTAGTCATACTGAAGTCTTACTCCATAATTAGCCTCACACATTTACAATCACATAATAAGCATGAAAATAAATATGCACAGCTAATATGACTTGGCAGTCTTGTATGTTATTTGCATAAATCTTTTTAAACAATTTAAGATGATTTTATCAAATAATTTAGCAACATTGATTCTTTAATTAAAACAAATTTAATTAAATTCCTAATTTTTGGGAAAGTTGTCCCAAAATTAGACACTACGTAACACTTAGGATGCTTGTTTTGATTGTACACTACATAACTTTTAGGAAAGAGATCACAATGCCAACCTACTAGGTGAGAAAAAGTTCTAAAAGAATTTAATCGCTTTACGAAAGAGTAAAGTTAGAGATAAATAATTATGACACATGGTTGAATCTTGATTGAATAAAAATTTCTTTAAAAAAATTTCATTTGACATGAGTCAATTTATAATTGGTCCAAAAAATTCTCTTCTACAAATGCTATCGTAAGACTTAGTTAAACAATTCAAGCTTAACGAAGCTAATGTAGGAAAAATAAATCAGATGCACAGTAAAATTTTAAAATTTTTTTAATTTGATCCTACTTTATTGTGTTCTTATATACAATAAAACCACCATAATCAATTACCTGAGTTGCAGATATGAAAATGCCACCGAAGAATTCCTAGAACCATGTGAAAGCTTCAACCAACTAGCCTTCTCCATTATTCTCTAATTCCTATATGGTAAAGTGTATGGACATTCCTTTTGTTAATAAACTCTGGATTCGTATGGCTTGATTCTCCTTAATGACCACCTCGTGCTAATTAATTAAAAATCATGGGATGTTATGATAAAAAACCCTTAGTGTGGTGCTAAAGTCTAACCTAAAAACCTTAAGCATATGCCTCTTATTTATAACAGGTAACAAAATAGCCCTAATTTTTTAATTTTAATTAAAATCAATTATTTTACCCACCTCCATAGAACCCCCATATGTGGTGCCAACCCTAATATGGGTGCCCACCAAATTTTTTTCAAGCCCTAGTGTACTTAGACAATATTATGGCCCAATTTGTTTAATGAATTTTAGCCTTTTAATCTGAATACTAATTAATTTTGATTAAACTGTTAATGTTATTTAACCAGATGATTTTCTATAACTCTAATTCTAATTCAAAATAAAATCATGACAATTTTATTTGAATAGAATAACTATGTAATAATTATCAAAATAAAATTAATTATAATAAAATAATTAATTTAATCACAAATGAAAAATAAATAAAATATTTTTCTTAATTTTTTAGAATATTATACATATCTAATTTATAAATAATTGTATAAACAAGACTTTATAGATATCAAACTAATTATGTAAATAATTAATTTTCTCATAACTATTTAATTTAAATTAATTCTCATATTTATCAGAAGATAAATATAATTATTTAAATTACTAATTCTTGTCTAAATAAATATTTAGTTCAAATTAAATAAATTATAAATAAATAACACGAAAAATTATTTTCATTTATTTACAATAGAAAACGCCTATACTCCTAAAAAGAGTGTACCTAGAGCACCTCTTTACCATATTGAGAATTTTTTGACTACACATATTTCGATGAATGACCAATCCATTAAGGAATTATGCTAAGCTACTAGAGGGACCAATTAGACATATATAATTAGGCTTCAATAATCTATGTATTAATTATTTTGTCCCAAAGAATAATCACAAAATTATTAATCTCAAAGTCATACAACTAAAGGCCTAAGACTACACTCCCAATTATATACCGTTTTATGTAAGGTTTATAAATAGCCTTTTAGTCTAATGACCTTATCATCTATGTAATACCCTAATATAACATTCGTGATCAAGTTAAGGTTATAATATGTTTTACCTACTTGATCACCTTATCTTAAAGTTCATCTCCATGTGAAAATGATTGTCTACAAGTGAACAATTTATCATTTTTCATACAAATGACCTAGGCCTTATCCATTTTCACTATATTGTATAATGCCTTTTTTAAAGGATAAGCTTAACTCTTTATGAGAGCTATGATTCCATATTTATAAGTAAAGCTCTCAAAGAGTATAAGTCATATGCCTAACAAACCATCCTAGTAGCTTACTACTTCGAAACGCTTTAGCCTTTGGAACGTCAAAGCATAAAAGTTATACATACCAAGTCAATTACTTGCTCAGCATTAAGGTAATTACACAATGTACATCAAAAGTGAATTAATCTAAGTAAATGGATTTATTAATGGATTATTCCACTTTGGTCCAGTCCAATATATCACCACCTCTAGGCAATACATCTATGTCTTTACTCAAGAGTCCTTGCACTCTAGATGGCCAAGACAAGCCATCTCCCCAATTGGATTTAGATGACATAATAGTCTTAATATGAGTTTATTACTCATATTAACCTCATAGACTATGTACTATCAATTTAGACTATTTATCTTAGAATGTTTCTTGCATATAAAGTCCATTATCTATAACATTTTAATGGCATAAACACAAGTAGTCAATGAGCCACATTTGCTTCAATTTGCTTTAACATGTAAATTAAATAAAGAAGAAATAGCAATGATATAATAAAACCTTGAATATATAAATATCAATAATTAGTTCAGACTAATGAAATACATTAAAATCTTTCATCCTTAGGACATTCTTTATAGCTAAAACAATCCATAAGAAGATTATAGCCTGTCCTAAGCATTCTAATAAACATCATTAAAGTATAAATAAAAACTCATTAGCAAAGCCCTTAATGCAACCATTCCTTGTAAAACAATCAAATTCATCTATTAATATCAACTATGCTGCCTCATAGTTAATGAAACAAACAAGCTTCAAGGAAATGTGATTCCAAAACCAAATTCAAGCTTCAAAATTTTATGCAATTCTTTACAACCTTCACAAGTCTTATGCCATCAAGTTTTTATTTCTTTCTATATTAAGTATGTCAACTTTACCAATTTGACTTTTTAATAATATACAACATGATTTCATATATTGACCTAGGTTTACATGAAAGATCTTATCCTAGGCATCAAATGCTTGCTGTTCATTTTTGGTAAATTGATTTTTGGTAATAAAATTTTATTAAACCAAAAAATCAAAGATAAAACAATGGAACATATTGAACAATATCATTAGATTGTCTTAAAAGCACTTTGATCAATTGATAATAACAAGAATGAAAAAAATTGATTTCATACCTTAATCCAAAGAGGTCTATCTTCTCGAATTAAATAGATTCCATTTCAATCTTGCACACCAAGCTCGGTTTTTGCAAGCCCAAGTTGTCCACATGTCTAGCCTTTAATAGAAATCTACACAGGTGACTTAAAAATCTTTCATAAGGGAGAGACTCCTTTATGCCAAAATTTATGCTAGCAGATTAGGTTTCACCTTCCCCAAGCAATGTCTCTATGTGCCAAAATCCAGAAAAACAATGAAGAAACAATTTCCTATTGAAAGCCAAAAAAGAATGGCACAAGAAAGCCAAGATAGCAATAATTTACTTTAAGTAATGTGAATCGACGCCTTGTGGTTTTACTTGTGTACTAAGGTGGCACAAAGTTGGGTTTAAATAGTCAAGGTTGAGTTTTTGAAATATTTGTACTTTGGCCTTTTATTTCTTAACAATTCAAAAAACTCCCAAGTAACTTTTACTTTTTAGGCAATTTAATCCCTATCTTACTTTAATTTCATAAAGTCACCCTCATGTGTGTGACCTATTGGGCCTCCATTAGAATGGTAATAAATATAAATTTACTCAATTAAGAATAATTTATATTTATAGACCAAGATTGGCCTCTATCAATGCATCATGGCCACTCGATATGCGATAAGAGTCAAATTGGTTTTGGCAAGCCCTTCAATGTATAGTATCTTAGTGTAAATCAATCTTTTCATCATATATCATGGCATAAGCAAGAGTTTGGTGCAGTGACTACCGTAGCCTATTCCATATTAGTATGCAACCCCTATGTGTTAACTTTATAATTAATGTTGCCTTAGCTAGGGTCTTTGAGTTAACATGAGCCAATAACAACTGAGATATGTCCCTTTATATCACTTAGGATGTCCTTTCTGGACCACCATTCATCTTTAGCATACTTCATATCATGCCCAAAACCACCCTTATTTGGAATCCATCTATTGTGAACCCATTTGTGATGGTATCTCAGCATGATAATTTACATACAAGGTAACCTAGTGTCACAAGTCTAAGGATCCCTTACACTACTAACACATAAGAGTATTTACATGGACATTTGAGTGAAATACAAAATGGACCACTCATAGTGGGTCATGTTTAGTGAACTTGTTCTCATAACAGGCACCATATGATGTCCTTAAGTATCTTTATACTTTAACTTATGAGATCAATTGCATGTATCGTATGCATAAAGATTTACATATGCTAGTCCTTGAGCATTGTCAATGCCTTGTCTTGATAATACGGTGACCAGGAATGTTTTTTGAAACATGACTTTGATACATAAGAATCTCATAATTTTAACTCTTTACAATTCCCTTACAAAGCCATTGTGCTTCATGGACTTTATCTACATAAGATTTAAACAAATAATAATGGATTAATCTTATGGATAAAGAAATGCTTTATTTTATATTAATCAAATATAACGTATGTTGCATGGAATAACCAAATGCTAGTGCATTACAAATTTAATTGATTGGCTTGTAGGCTTACACTAATAATCTCCTACCAACACTAAAGTCAATCACCTATATGTTAAAGTCCTATATTTTCTATATGGCGATCACGTTTCTATTGTGGTAGGACATTACTAAAAGGATCAGCTGCATGATCCTCAGTGGGTACTCATTCCATACTAACATCATGTCTTTCTATTATATCCTTGATGATGTGATATCACCATAATATGTGTTTAGATTTATGATAAGGCCTTGGTT
Organism: Adansonia grandidieri; assembly: GCA_038382065.1. NCBI lineage: Eukaryota > Viridiplantae > Streptophyta > Magnoliopsida > Malvales > Malvaceae > Adansonia > Adansonia grandidieri. Next base: position 31,025 of record JBBYHK010019211.1, on the reverse strand, counting down.
CCTTAGCTTGCTTTATGGCTCCATTGTTATCATAATAAAATGGTATTGGATTAACAATGCTTGGAACCACACCAAGTTCAATAATAAACTTCTCCATCAAAATTGCTTCCTTCGTAGTCTTATATGCGAAGATGTATTCGGCTTCAGTTGTTGAATTTGTTGTTGAATTTGTTGATGTCATTTGTTTGAAATTTGTTCATAATTTTGTTAAGGGTAAATACGTAACCATGTTATGAGTTATAGTTATCCCAAACTGATTGGAAGCTAATATAGCCCCTAACTCAGAGCTCAACCTTTTCGTAAACTATCCTTAGTTTTTCTTAAGTACTTCAGGATATTCTTTACAGTAGTTTAATGACCCTCACTAGGATTACTTTGGTATTTGCTCGTGTTACTTAGAGCATATGATACATTTGTTTCAATATATAACATGGCATACTTAGACCTTAGCTGTCTGCAGCATAGGTATGTTGTTTCCCATAAGCAAAATGTCATCAACATATAGCAACAAGAAAATGATTACTTGCCCATTTATCTTCTTATAAACACGTAGATCATTAGGATTTTGTTAAAGCCCAATTCTTCAATTAGTTAAATTTGATGTTCCAATTTGCTTTAGTCCATAAATGGACCATCTTAGCTTGCATACCTAATTTGGATTTAATTTGGATATGAAACCTTTGGGCTGTGTCATATACACTTCATCTTTTAGATTCCCATTAAGGAATGTTTTTTTATGCCCATTTACCATATCTGATAATCATAATATGCTTCTATTGCAAGCAATATCTAACTAGATTTTACCATAATAACTGGTGAAAAGATTTTTTTATAATCAATGCCTTTAACTAATTATAACCTTTTGCCACTAGTTTAGCCTTACACATTCGCATGTTGCCATCAACATCGATCTTTCTCTTAATGACCCATTTACACCCTATGGGTTTTATCCCTTCGAATGGGTCAACTAAAGTCTATACTTGGCTGACATCCATGGCTTCTATCTTCCTTTAATGGCATCAACCCATTTCTTAGAATTAGTGTCTGACATTACTTCCTACAAATGGTAGGATCAATATCACAAGGCAAGCCTTCTTCGTCCACAAGAAATTTGTATCTCTCTAAAGCTTGCTTGATTCTTAACTAAAGGAGTATTTTCCCCTTAAGATTCAAGTTAAGTATCTGATACTATAACCATGGCTTTAGGTTCTATGGGAATGTTTGTTTATGGTTCTTGAACTTCTTTGAGGTTAACTTTTCTCTTGCTGGACCCCTTAAATAGAAAGTTTTTCTTAAGAAAGTTTATGTTTTAAAACAAACACCTTTTGCTCATACAGATCAAAAAAATCGTATTTATCAATTTTTTTTGGATACCCAACAAACTTAAACTTGATTGACTTTGCTCCAAGCTTATTACTCACTGTACTCTTCATGTACGTAATGCATCCCTAAATCTAGCTTTTTACCTTTACATATCTCATATGGTGTCTTATCAACAGATTTAGATGGAATTTTATTTAGAAGATGATTAATAGTTTCTAAGGCAAATCCCCAAAAGGATATCGTAAGGTCAGCTTTAAACATCATTGAGCGAACTATGTCTAAAAAGGTTTAGTTTCTCTTCTCAAACACTCCGTTATGTTATGGAGTATTCTCGATTGGATTTAAGAGCTAGAATACTTTTGCCCATTTGTTTCTCTACTTTAGCCCTATGCTCTTTGAACTTTTCAAAAGCTTTGGATTTGTACTTTATTAAGTACACATACGCATACCTTGAGTAATCATCGATAAATGTAATTAAGTAAGACTACCAATTTCTAGCTATTTATTCATTGGTCCACACACATCTGAATGTACTAGGCCCAATAAATCCCTGACCTTTTCACTTTTACCATTGAAGGGAAGACTTGGTCATCGTACCAAATAGACAATATTTACATGTCTCATATGATTATCATTAAATGGGTCTAGATAGCCTTGATTGTATAACTTGGCTATCTGAGTCTTATTGATATGACAAAGTCTACAACACTAGATGTTGGTTTTACTTGGATATTTATTCTTTGCTTTCTTGGCATTTATGTTGAGTAAAGGCATATTAGGATCAAGTACAAATAGCCTATTCTTTAATGAGGTCAATCCATAGACCATGTCCTTTAGAATGATAATGCAACTATTTGCTTTCATTTTAAACTCAAAATCATCATTGTTAGGGAGGTATGGTATGAAGTTTCTCAACAATCTAAGAACATAAAGACATTTGTTTAATTCCAAAGTCATGCTTGAAGACAACAATAAGGTATAAGTTCTAGTGGTAGCAGCTGCAACTTTTGCTTCATTGCCTATTGTTAGAACTACCTCATTTGAGCCTAATTTTCTCCTATTCTTTAACAAACTTATGTCATTACGTAAGTGTGATCCATATCCTGAATCAATTATCCAGGTTGTTGAATAGACAATAGAGTAATTTAACTCAATCATGTGAAACTCAGCTAATTTCCTTTTTATTGAGAGCATTCCTTAATTTGACATACCAATCCAAACATTTTGGGCTAATGGCATCAAATATGCTTCACAATATAGTTATCATAATTACCATCATCAATAATCTAGTATGAAATAAGTATTAATTAGTTTTTCATATACTAAACCAATATAGACAAGGTATTAAATCTTATTGGCCCTCCCACTAATTTTTTTTTTTGTAATAATAGCCCTCACTTTTATACAAAAATCTCTTCATGGTATTTCTAGTAGTCTGGGACCCCTTTCAACAGTTGGAACCTTGAACGAATCAAAAAATCACAACAAGCCTCTAGTTAAGCAGGTAACATAGATTACCAATCGCATCTCTGTGCAACCCTAGATCAGTTAGGTGGCAACTCCTTGGTTAACTATGTCATATGCATTTTGCCTAACCATCGACTATAATAACGCATGGTCAAGTGCAATAGATCCGAACCATAAAACATTAGTTGAGTAAAACCTATTACTCATAACTCAAACAGTTTGGTCGGAAGAGACCTTAAGTGACTCAATAAATTACCTGCAGCTAGAACTTAGGTATCTTGTTATTAGTAATGGAATGCATCTTTATCATGTGTTTCATGTGAGTCAATATTGTATGAGGATTTCATTCGTTAATTTTAATTTAGGTCTCATCTTTATTAGCATGCATAATGTATTCTATTATCACATCAAATAAATCTATTGTCATGCATTCTACTTGGATGATTATGGATTTTACTAATGTAATCTCCTTGAGCCACCAAAAGAGATTACTTGGTCAATTCCTAGGTGATTACAAATAAAGTCTTTATAAGTCTTCTTGTAACCTTTCGTGCTTCATGGCGCCTCTGATTAGATCTCCATCTTCAAGCTACAAAATATTTTCTAACTAATACTAGTTTTACACTTGTATGTAATCTAATTTCATTTATAATAAAGAAACCTCAAGTTACATTCAAAGGGATTAGATGAGGAAAGAATTTGCCAACCCCAAAATATAGAGATAAAGTAGGATGCGTAGACCATATTTAAAAAATTAAATACACATAAACAATCAAACATTCGCAATCATATTAGGCCTAAGTCTATAATCATCTGATACATCCACAACATTTATATTTAAATAAATAATAACTAGGTCTCTAGTTGCCAACTTCGAATAGTCTTTTTAATCTTGTCATGTTTTAATTAATTTCTTACATAATTAATTTTTATCCTAATCTTATTAGGACAAAACCTAATCCAATTAGGATTAATCATTTAAATTAAAACATTATCCAATCTTGTCTTAAACAATTTAAGATTTAATTAATTGGATAATATTAGCTTGGTGATAATTATGAGATTTTATTAGAGTAAAATTCTATCTAAATAGAATCCCATTTGCACCTAACTAGCTAAGTTTTAGCTAGATTAAAATTTTTTATTTAATTAATTATTTTTGTCTTGGCTAATAATATCAAGCCTTAAAAGATAGACTTCTAGTATGAACAATGCTCCTAAATCCTAGCAAGTTGGCATAAAGGGGGACTCTAATCCTTCTAAGTTTGCTACCACTTATGTGCCTTACGCTGGGCATCCGAATGCTGAGCCACCGCCAATGGTTCACTCTCACTATACCTCTGATTTTTGCTACAAATTCTAGCATCATATGTTTCCATTGATGCTACAAATTAAGGTGTCAAGGGGCTGGTTTGAATACATCCATGAAGTATGCACATATATGGTATCCTGAATGACACCAATTTGAAATATTTTTGAACTGAATCTTTTCTAGATTTTTCTAACAAGTGTCATGAACCTTTCATGACTCTTCCAAGGCTAGAAAACACCAAAAAGTCACACCAAATAGCAACCAATATTCTAAAATTTTTAGGTTGCTTGAAAACCACTAAACTAAAGCAATCTCTACTCAAACAACACTCAAACATGGCTAATCAAATTTAATAATCATGAAATTATCAAAATTAATTTTAAATAATTAAAATATTATTAAAAACAAAAAATTAATAAGAATGCAAAAATTTTTAGAAAAAAATTTAAGGCAAAAATTGCATCATATAGACCAACCTAAAGGAAAATTGTTTTACCATTAGTAATAAATAAGTTTATAATCGATCAAGGCTAATAAGGAGGCTTGGATACCACTTGAAGGTTGTTTAGATTTGGCAAATCAACTTGCAAATAAAATTTTATTAAAACCCAAAGAATTAGATATAAGCAGTAGAATATACCAAACAACATCAATGGATCATCTTAAAATCACTTTGATTGATCTACCCATAACAAGATAGAAACAAATTTGATTTCATACCTCAATCTAAAAAGGTCCATCCTTTTAAACTGAAATAGACTCTGCTTCATTCTAGTACACCGAGCTCAGTTATCGTAAACCAAAGCTATCCACATGTTCAGCCTCTAATGGTAATCCATGCAGATGACTCAAAAATCCTTTTATAAGGGAAAGACTCCTTTATGCCAAAATATGTGCTGTGGATTAGGTTTTAAAAACTTTCCCCAAGCAATCTTTATATGCCCAAAAATCAAGAAAATAGTGAAGAAACAATTTCCTACTGAAAGCCAAAAAAAATGGTGCAAGAAAACCAAGGTAGCTATAATTCACTCTAGGGAATGTGAATCGCATCATAGGGTTACACTTTGTATTATGGATGGCACAAAGTAGGATTTAAAAACCACAGTTCTTTGCATATTTGCATTTTGACCCTTTAATTTTGAACAATTTAAAAAACTCATGAGTAACCTTGACCTTTTAGGCAATTTAATCCTTATTTTAATTTCATAAAGTCACCCTTATATGCGTAACCCATGAGGCTTCCATCATAACGGCAATAAATATAAATTTACTTGGTTAAGAATAATTTATATTTATAGACCAAGATTGGTATCTAGCAATGTATCAAGGCCACTCGATATGCAGGAAGAGTCAAATCAGTTTTTACAAGCCTTTCAGTGTATAACATCTCAGTGTCATTTGATCATTTCATCATATATCTCAGAATAGGCAAGAGTTTGATTCAATGGCTACTCTTGGCCTATTCCAAATTAGTATGCAACCCCTACGTGTTAACTCCATAATCATTATTGCCTTGGCCAAGGTCTTTGAGTTAACACGAGCCAGAAACAACTAGAATATGCCCCCTTATATCACTTAGGGTGATGAATCCTTTTTGAATCACTCATTCACCTTCAGTATGCTTCAATCATACCCAAAACTACCCTTATTTGGAATTCATCCATTGTGAACCTATTCGTGATGATCTCTAAGTATGATAATCCTCGCAACATGGGTATGATATGAATCTTAACTAGCTAGACTTAAAAGGTAGGTGTACCCTTCGTTTTATATATATATATATCATTATTTTTTATATTTAAGGCCATATTATTATTTTTCTTATTTTTAGGGATTGGGTTTTTAAGATAAATCTTCACTTGACTTAACCCTAAATAGTCATTATAAAATAATGATTTATTTTGGAGTCATCATAAATCTATTTTGCCAAGGTTAGATTGGTCACCTACTCGAGTTTAAATTTTAAGGGTTACGAAACCCATGACAGCAAACTTCAAGGTCTACAGTATTACTAGAGGTTACATGAAAGGGTTTGGGAGTCAATTACAATCATGAGTAAGCATGGATCCCTCTCATGACACCCAATCATCAGTACCTTATTAATCACATGTTAACTTAAATTTTGATTTTTACCCAGTTTCAATGTATGATATATAATTATAATTCTCATATTTTAAAATTTTCCAAATTCTAAATTTATTATTCCGTTTTGAGTAAATTAGGTTTTAAATATATTTGAAAATCAAAATATCTTTCTTACCCCACTAAAAGACCAAAAGAATATGAAAGGCCAAAATATCTTCCACATCCCACCGGATTACCAGAGGAATATGAAAGGTTTTATTTTATGAAATTTGAAAAAAAATCTTAATTTTTCTTATTTTGAAAAAGGATTTCTCGTTATTAAAATATGCACAAAACCCCTTCCATATGCTAGGAGAATTTTAACGTACTACTTTAACTTGAAGACATTGTTTTAATTTTTGAAAAAATTTTAGTTTTATTAAAAATAATAGAAACTTATTCTAAGACCTAGACTTAGTCGAAGAGACTGAAATGTCCATAAGGTATGCCTTCAACATGAAAGTATCCTAGTAACTCGATGATATCAAAAAAGGATGAACTAGTTCCTATTATGCATTTTCAACAAGAAAGTTTCATGGTGATCACGCGAGACTTAGTTCTAATATAAATTACTAAAATGTCTTCAAGGTCTAACTTTCATGTTAAAGTATCCTAGTAACCCTAAGAGGCTCGATAACTTTATAAAAGGATGAACCTATCCCTATTATGCATGTTCGACATAGAAGTATCTCGGTGATCATAAAGAAGTAGATTTTAGGATAATTTATTAAAATGCCCCTAAGGTGCACCTATGACATATGAGTATCCTGGTATCCTGAAAGACTTGATAATGATATGGAATGATAATTTTACCCTAAATGGGTAACTTGGATATCAAACATGACCTAAAATGCAAAATTTGCTAATATGCCTTTAAATTTTTCAAAATTACATTTTAACTCTTATATGGCTAAAAATGCTAAAAATGTCTTAAAATGACCAAAATACCCTAAATAGGTATTTGATGTGAGAAAAGGCCTTTTTAACCTAAAAGTGTCTTTTTAACCCAAAAATGTAAGGTTTTCCTAAAAGATCACTAAACTTTTGTAATTTTTCAATTTAGCCCTTAAATGGTTAGAAATCACGAATAAACATCAAACATATCAAAATTAATCATGGAAAAATTATCAAATATCACCAAAAATATTCGGCCAAATATCCATGGCCTTGGAATATATTTTTCTTAATTTTTAAAAATAAGCTTTTGAATTTTCTAAAATTGTAAAAAGATTCATAATGGGTTAAAATGTATGAAATGCATTTAAACATGTTTAAAATGTATGAAAGGCACTCCTAAAGGTCCATGAAAATTTTGGCTAAGCTTGGATGGCCTTGGGAAAAGTTTTGCAATTTAGTCCCTATATTACAAACAAATAGCAAATTCATCAAAATAAATATGAAAATAATACCAAAAATCATAAAGAATATTCAGCCAAGTACTTTTGGCCTTGGGACAAATTTTTTTAATATTTACAAAAGAGTTTTTAAACTTTTTAAAATTATAAAAGGTCCCTAAAAGTCTAAAAATGCATGAAATACATTTAAACAAGCTAAAAATACATGAAAAATATCTCTAAAGGTCTATAAAATGTTTGGCTAAGCACAAGTGGCCTAGAGATAATTTTTGTAATTTAATTTTGATATTTCCTAAAATTAGAAGATAACATTAAAAACATCAGAACTCCACCAAATCACGCTTGAGAGCATTTGGCCTAACTTAGTCCCCACGACTTCCAGTAATCATAAAATAATCCAAATCATCATAAAAATGACAAATAAAATTAAATTCAAAGGCCACCATGAGGTTTGACCTTTACCAGAAAAATACCAATCTAAAATTTTCTAACATAATAATCATATATCCTAATTCTACCAAGCTTAAATCAATATCATCATGTAAGAAATCATGAAAAAATAAACATATAAACATGTTTTATCAACATATTAACATGAAAATGCCAAGGAAAATAGTATCAACATGATCATCAATATCACAAAATCAACATCATTTTAACAAAAAACATATTTCATGAAGAAAATTAAGTTATTGTTGAGAAAAATCAAACATGACAATTAAATCAAAGAAAATTATTCTTAGCCATCATACTTGGTCTTTTAACATGGATCAAATCCCATAAGCACAAGCATGATTTTAGCTTACTAAAAAGAAGAAAAATGACTGAAAGGAACAAAAAACTAAAGCTTTCTAAGTGTTTCAACCTTAAAGGTGTAGAAAATTATAAATACTTCATTTTGTTTAAGTATTTTTGCTATTCTTTTCTCGAAAATCCATTAAGGCTTAACTTCAATCATCCTTCCTCTATATTCGGCCAAAAGAATGAAAAATCTCCTTTGGCCAAATTTGGCCATTAAAATTATTATTATTATTATTATATTATTATTATTATTATTATTATAATAAATCAAGGTGTAAATAAGTTGGCATGATATGACTAAATTAATTAACTTTGTCATTTTGCATGAGTTATATGTATTAGTCATCACTTTTGACTGTTTTGATTAAATTAAGGTCATCATCTACTTTTAGACTTTTTCATTTTTTTAGTGCCAATTTCAATGGGGCTGAACCTTCGGCTACTCTTAGGCTTTCAAATTTTAGTGCCAACTTCATTGGTTTTCTACCAAATAAAGAGAACTGAAACAAACTTCGTCAATCATCTTCTTAATCAAACGAAGCTAATTTAAAGCATATTTTACCTACATTACACATGATTGAATGAATAGGCCATTTAGTTCCACTAATTTTCATTCTAATAAAATGAAATTGACAAAGAAAAACTCTGCTGATCTTTCTACTTAATCAAATGAAGTTGACTTAAATCTTACTTCATCTATATTTCGCATGATTACATGAAGAGGATATTTGATTCCTCCAATTTTTATCCTAACCAAATAAAAGTAACAAAGAAAAACTCTAGCAATTTTTTTACTTAATGAAATGAAGTTAACTCAAATCCTACTTCACCTATGTTTCGCCTAATCGAATGAAAAGAACAACTTACTTCACCAATCTAAAACCTAAACTAGTGAAATTAATAAAGAAAAACTCTTTCAATCTTTTTGTTTAATCGGACAAAGTTGACTCAATCCTACTTCCCTTATATTTTGCATAATCAAATAAAAAAGGCATCTTACTTTGAATATGATAAAGGTTAATCTTCTTGTATATTGGCTCATCAATCTAAGCCTCATTGTTGCCAATTTTTTTCTGATGGCTTGCTGTTGAAGGTTAAAGGGCGATTTAATGTTTCCACCTCAAAATCTTTCTTCTAATTTTCACTTTAGGAATCCAAAAATTGTTTAATTTTTCTTAAAAAGTCACAAATATTGAATAAGTGTTTACAATTTAAAGATACAACTTTATGTAGATACATAAGAACACATTTGCATAATCCTTTTAAAATTATGATAAATATCAAAGTTCATCTAAATTTCATATTTACAAAATGAGATGACCATCTTATTCCAACCTAAAAAAGGAACTACTTAATCAAAAGCTATAGAAACTTTAGAATAATTTTAATCATGAATGTTTCAATATCAAGGATAATTGGTATGCCATCTTCATCTTTTAATGTTAAGGCTTTTTTGTGATTAATGATTACCATTTGGGACATCATCGAATAAGATAAGGAAATAAATTTGGAGGCACAGATGGGGTTGTATTATTAAAATTCGACTCAAACAAATTAATACAAGAAAGTCAAGGTTCATTAAGACCAAGTTTAAGTGGATATTCTTTTTATGGGAATTTCTTGGAAGGCAAACAATCAAGTTATAAGGTCTTTTTAATCTTCAAATATAGCAACTCAACATTGTTAAACTAATGCTACTAGACACTAAGTCTCAAGAGGTTTAATTAGAAAGCCTTTAGGTACGCATCAATTTCTAAGATAAGACACAAAAGCTCTAAAAGTCATGTTGAAAAGAAAATATTTGGGCATTCGATTTAACCCTTTATTGATGTCATCAATTTTTAGAGGTTTGGGGTGATTTTAAAATTAGCATGAAAGAGTTTTTTTCCATTAACAGTTATCTTTGTCAGTTTAGGAGCAATTCTAAAGCCTTTAAGTTTGTTGTAGATTGCCCTTTTTTAGGTTTTCACCGTAGAACTTCATTTAGTTTTTACTTTTCTTCTTTTTTTTTTTAATTTTTTGATTGGTGGTCCCATTATATTCTTGAGGACTTAACAGTCATCTAAAAAGATGAATCTTTAAAGAGCTTCCCAAGAATGGCTCGACAGCTTAAAGAGCTATGTTTGATCAAAATGGACCTTGTAGGTACATAACATAAGCCATGGTTCACAGTTTAGAAAAAAAAATGATAGATAGGCCTAATCAAATGTTTAAGGGTAATCGAATTATAGATCATTTTTCTTCAGAAGGATTCCCATATGGCCTATTTCTTTTTGCTAAGTTTTAAGTTTATTTATCTTATTTTTTTAATTTTTTTATTTTATTTTTACACAAAGAAACTTAAAACTTAAACTTTAACTCATCTCTATTCTTGCCCCATTACAATAGGCACTTTCTTTATAGGATTTCCCCTTCTGATTGTGAAGCTTTGCTTCACTTGCCCTTCAGTGTGGAAGGTGATCCTTGATTATGGTCTAATGAAATAATAAATTATTAGGCTCAAAGGGGACTACAAAGGGAATAATTAAAAATAGCCATTTGTTATTTCAAATAAAGCCATTTTAATTAACAAGCATTTCAATTGGAGAATGCATGGTTTTCTTTCTGAAATCATGTTGAGTAGCTTAATAACATTATATTGCACTTAGTTCAAAAAAATTCTTCTTCTCTTTGTTTCTTTTTTCTTTCAACATTTAGGCTTAATGTATGCCCCTTGAAATCATCTGCTCCGTAGCTACCAACAAATCTTTGTTCTAGTTGAGCTTTTAAGAATAAAATCAAATTGGCATAGGAAAACCTCGAATTTCACATTTTATTTATTAGGCATTAGATTAAAAAGGTTCTATTCTAAAAAAAAAAGGTGTTTCTGGCTCATGTTTGTTCTCATTGTTCCTAAATCAAGGATTTGGAAGAGTGTCATGAAAGTTATGGCAAAATGTTACCCAAATAAGGGAGATATCAGAATTACTATCAATCTTTTAATACATGTCAAACTATCGACATCTGGATTTTTAGGAGCATACTATTTTGTTCGACTTTCACGAATCCAAAAAGAAATGTTTAGAGGTGAAAGGTTTATAGTTGAATGTCCAAGACAATCATACAAATGGTGGTGAAGGGCTTTTTAACAAGGTCTAATCTAATCTAATTTTGATCACCTACCAAATCAAAATTTTTTCGAAATGTTCTCATTATCCTAGATACTGGAAATCATTATTAACAAAGTTCAAGGCCTATGACAGGGTGGAAAATGCTTATTTATTCATTTCAAAATTTACAGTTTCCAAAAAAATATGATACAAAGTCCTAAAGTCAAGATAAAAATTACCTTTGTTTGGAACAGTGCAATAAGGTTAATAAGGTTTTGTACCTTTCATTTGAATGATATGTAAGTCTCAGTGTCATGAACTTGTGCCTAGTATGGCAGTCACAACAGTGTGATAGCATCATACCATAGAGGGTATGAGGGCTTCTACTCAAGGACATAAATAGGAACAATCAAATATCCGTAGAGTAATAGTTCATGGTAATGGGATCAAATTATTGTCTCTATGGATTCACTCCCTGATTGTTTTAAGCATTGTTGGTAGAGCATTGATATTTCAGTTAGTGAGAGGTTGATTGTTTCATAGAGGATTTGGTGGGACAGTAAACGATATATTATAAGTCATAATGTAAACTGACTAAAAAGGGATTGTAATTGGATTAGGGTAGGGCAAGCTTGGGTAATACGAAACTAGGCACCTAATAATAACTTGGTTGAAATGGGTTAGGGTCTTTTTTTTTATCGATAGCTAGTTTCTTGCTCAATTTGGATGATTCGGCCCCTAACATTCTATCATTTTTTATTAAAACATCAATCATTTCATTTGATAGAACTAGATTGGCAAATTTCTTAGTTGCATTCCCTACCAATTTATTGTAGTATGAGGCTAGGGTGCTGATGAATGTCATAGTTATCTCTTTTCAATCAAAGGGGAAGGGCCTCCTCTCTCTATCATTGGGCATACCGCCTGAAACTCTCAATGGCTTTCTTCTCTAAGTTCATGAAAGAGAACCGATAAAAGCCTAATCCAACGCGTGCTAATATTGATTCCAAAAAGCTCTAGCCAAGTTAGCTAATGATTGGATTCTGACATTGTCAAGCTGAATGTACCATTAGTGGTAGCCCAATTAAATTGTGTTGAAAATAGAGTATGAGAAGCTTTTTGTCTTTTACGTACCTAACCATCTTCTTAAGGTATATTCAAATATGCACAGCAAGGTTGGTAGTTTGTTAACTTTCTCAAAATTTAGTACCTTAAACTTTGGGGATATAATAAGATTGGATAGTTAAGACAAAGAATATGCGTCAATGGCTTCGAATTTTTTGCTCCCCTTAATACCTCTAAGATGCTTCTCCAAAAGCTAATACCTCCTCGTATCATCGATAAACATTGCAAATTGTTAACCATTATCTTCTCTTGCTCATCATAATGAAGGGTTATGGGATCAACTAGAGAGATTCCCATATTTGCCACTTGAAATTTAGGGATGAATTGATTCATCGCCATAAGGTTCAAATAGATTACTAGTGGTATCGATGGAGTTGGCATCATGTTAGGCCGATGCTGTATATGAATCTCTTTTTAGGTATCTTTAGTATTACTGGTGGGCTGATTTTTCAAGTTTGCCGCTCCTTTCTCATATCCATAGTACTAGCCTGTCCCTTCTCTTTTGTTAGAAACTATTATTAACTCTATAAGTTTAATGATTTGAGCTTACATTTTGTCTTGTCGATGGAGCATTTGGTCTTGTGACTCTTTATACATTAAATCAAGTCATTTGATTTGTGCTTGATTATCATTTTCCATGATCTGTTTGTAGCATTGAGTATTGTAGCAGTGTGAAATAACCAATTCTATGACAGAGTTTAATTACACATGATTATACCCAAAAGTGTCTGATACAATTACATTGTTTAATCACATGTTCCAAGAAATTCAACGACTACTATTTATGGTTTCCAATGGGTATGACATCTCATTTTAAAGACAAGAGAATGGAAGTAGACTATTGCTCCATGATAGATGCCCCTTGCTAAACACTGAACCTTTGGCTAATTGTCCAATAATAACGATTATGATGAAATGATGCACATAACATCAAAAACAGAACAATAGGTTAGTAATAACATAAAGTAGTATAGACAAGAATAACAAAATAAAAGAATGGAAACGAAATAAATCATAAAGTTGCCCTGACAATATGCACTACAATGTCTAAAGGTAGACATGATGCAGACAGCATAACGACATGTTTGAGTTGAAACCATCCTTATTAAGGTAATAGGGTACCTCGCAAAGTGGGATTAACAATCTAAATTATGACATTTGCATGTTGTCACCTAGTACTTGACATGTGTTATGCCATCAGTTGTACAATATTATAGTTTACCCAAGTGAAATTTTTCCTTTTATCAAGATGATGCGATGCATCTTAAAGATAAAATTAACTGACTAGGTGGTAATGTTCATTCAACATCACCTAAAGGTGGGTTTACATAAAGCCATCTCTCGGATAGCATAACAACTTATTCAAGTTGGTATGGCTTTTTTTTAGAGCAATATGATTGCCTTATGAGTGACGGCACTTGTTTGCCATCACTCACTTATTGACAAAGGTCAGTCATCAATCAGATAGCATAATGGCATGTCCTGACACTGAAATAACAAATATGGGTGATAATGTTCATTCAATATCGCTTATGCAACTGTGGTACATATGAATAAAGGTAAGAAGCATTTCCCTAAGTGTTCATATTCTTTAGTTCAGTCTAGCAGTATTCCAATATGGTTTAAAATGTTTAGCTCATAAGGCTCACTATATAGGTTTTAAGTTGACATTAAATTGGTATCTGAATCAGTCTTCCATCTAGTAAGGATAGCCAAGGCACCCCAATCCTAGACCCATTATAGGCTTGGCAGAATGGGTTCGATTTAGTGGATGTGTTTTCCTATATAAATGAAAAGAGTTACTCATAAGAGACATAGGTAATTTACACCCTGGAAGTTCTTGCTATGCCTGTGCGGAGGATTACTTATGAAAACTGATAGCTCACTTTCACCCAATTTTTTGGATCCTAGTCCTAAGTTCGATGAGAATCTAATGCAAATATAGGTGCACAGCGTGTGTCAGGGAAACAATTAAACTTTCTATTTACCCTTTATCACCATACTTATCGAATCGTTATTTATTCATAACTATTGACATCTTCCTAATAGTCTAAAAATATTTGAGACCAAAGACTTAGTAGCCACCTAATGAAGGCTAACTTTTTAAGGTGGATTAGACATTTTCAAGACCTCATCAATCATGCTCAAATGGCCACATGTGCATGTAACAAAAAAATCACTATTTTAAAGGTCATAAAGAACAAATCTTGAAATGATGAATACCATGGTAAAATAAATAGCTTTTAAATTTATTCTTTTGAAATTTTAAAATTTATTTTTACAGATGATATCAGGTCTAGTTTCCCATTTTAAGGGATTTTTTTAGATTTTTTTGTAAAATTTAAGAAGATGATTGTTATATATTTTTTCCAATACTCATTGGTTTTTATGCCGATATGCACTTCAAAAAACAAAAGTATTCAAAAAATTCATATTGGTATTTTATACCATGAACTGTCAAATTGTCAATTTCAGTAATTAATTTTAAATTTTTCATTGTACCGCGAATGTCATGCTCCTGAATTTTTTTCTAATAAAATTTGTTTTGAATTTCAAAAGTTTTCATTTTTATTATTTTTATAAATTAATGTTCTAAGGAAGGTATTAAATTTAACTTATTTTTCTCAAGTTGGATTTATTTTTTGAATTTTCTCGTTTCTAAAATACGAAGTTTTTTACTCTATCAAAATTTTTATGGGATTTTTCTAAGTTAAAATTTTTTTTAAATTCATCAAATATTTTTATCAAATTCATGTTAAATCAATTTTTGAAATTTTTGTTTGTTTTATGAGTTTTGAATTATATATATATATATTAATTTTACTCTTTAAGGATTTTTTTCTCGTAAAATTTTATGAGTTTGGAAGTTTTAATTATGTTTTTTTTTCACACAAAAGACTTTTCAAAAATTTCTTTTATAATTCAACACTTGAAGTTTTTATAATAAAATTTATTATTTTTGGGGCAAATTTTTTAAATGGGCCTAAAACTTTTAAATTTTGCTGTTAGGGCTAATAAACTCATTTCATTCTCATCAAGCCCACTAAGATTTTCCAAGGCTATGTTGTTTGTTTTATGAACCCCAATATATTCATATGGAATTTTCCAACAAGCCTATTTGAATATTTTAGGCCCAAATTAGTTTTCCAACAAATTCATTTAGGCCTAACATTTTTTATAAATTTTCAATTAGGCCTACTATTTGATCAAATTACAATTTAATCCTCGTAATTCATTTTTATGGTATTCTAAATCAAGACTTTTACTGTTTATCATCATCATGGAGTCTAAGCTCTAGATGATGAATCATTCATGGTGATTCTTGCAAAATGACAAAACAATTTAATTAAGCGTTATCAAAAAGCTAAAAAATTCTAAGAAGATAAAAAAGAAAAAAGATGATGAAATTCGGCCAAGGATTTTTTTTCCTTTTCTTGGCCGATCCTCCCTCTTTACAAATAGGGGGAGCGAAATTCACCCTTTCAAGGCTTCCATGAAAATACTTTTCCATTTTTCTTGCTAATTTTCAAGTTTTACCAAATTTCATCAAGCTTTAAGGTATTGTGCCTTAAAATTTTGTGATTTTGTTGATAATTGCAATATTTTCTATCGTTTTTCGTTATTCCAGTGAGCCAAAATCTTATTTGAGCTCATAGATTTTAATCCATGTTGAAAGACAAAGCAAGATGGCAATGATAATCAATTGTTAAATTTGATTTTTCCTAGCAAAATTTTGATTTTCTTGTAGAAAACATGTTTTTGTTGATATGTTGTGTATTTTATCATGTGAATATGTTCATGTTAATATTATTTTCCTTGGTATTTTCATTTGAATATGTTCATAAAGTATATTTATATGTTGACTTTTCATGATTTTATATATGTTGATGTTGATTTGAGTTTGGTAGAAATTTGGATATATGTTTCTTTTGTTATTTATGAAGTTGTGTTGAAAAAAATTGATCTTGGTGATTGTTAATGATGATCATGGCCTTTGATATATTTTCATGCTTGTTGTAATAGTTCTTTTGGACTATTTTATGATGTCTAAAAATCATAGGGTCTAAAAAGTAATTTACCTAAATTTTTTAGGCCTTAGAAATGTGTTTCCAAGCTTGGCCTAATCTTGTATGGTTATTTTGTGACTTTTTTTATTTTCTTAGACCATTTTGTAATTATGAAAAATATAGGCACTAAATTGAAAAAATTAGAATTTTTTTTAAGGCCATATAGTTTTGTCGAATGCTTCATAGACCTTTAGGAGTGTTTTTCATGCATTCTAAACATATTTAAACATTTATCATGCATTTTTAACCTTTTAGGGGCCTTCCTAAAATTTTAAAAATTTTAAAGGTTTATTTGCAAAACTTGAAAAATTGCTCCATGGGTAAAGGTACTAGGCCAAATGCTTCTTGTAATATTTGAATGTGATTTTTGTGTTGATTTGGATATGTTTGATGTTTAATTTTGTGTTTTAATTATGTGGGAACCGATTTCCAAATTTAGAGAAGTTATGGTTCCATTAGGAAAACCTAGCACTTTAGGTCAAAATGGTCATTTTTTAAATATTAAATTTCCATATTTAGGACATTTTAATTATTTTTAGCATTCCTCTGGTTCTCTGGTGGTGTATAGAGTATTAAAAAATTTTCATTTTTTTTCGATTCTCCAGAAGGGTATGAAATGCAACTTTGAAAAGTTTAGAGGTCTAATCATAATTTTTGCATTTAAGGTTACCTTAAAATCTAAATTACCTATTTAAGGTAAAGATGTCATTTCGTACCATTTTGGGTACTTTAGGGTCACCAGGAATTTTCATGTTGAAGGTAGACCTTAGAGATATTTTAATAATTTTTCTAAAATCGAGTCCTATGTGATCACTAGTATGCTTTTATGTTGAAGTTGCATAATAGGGATAACTTCATTTTTTACGATGTTATCAAGTACTTTAGGCTTACTAGGATATTTTAACATCTAAGGTAAACCTTAAGACATTTAAGTAATTTATATTAGAACTAAGTCCTATATGATCACCAGGATACTTATACGTCAAAGGTGTGCAGTAGAAATAGGTTTGTTCGTTTGTAATGTCATCGAGTCCTTTAAAGTCAACGGGATACTTCTTTGTCGAAGGTGTACTTTAAGGGGTTTAGGATAAATTTTATTATGTATTATAAAATTGGAAATTTTAAATCAAGGCAATGTCTTTGATGTTAAAATGTTAAATGGAATTTCTCCCAACATATGCTAAAAGTTCTATGGATTACTTTAATAACATGATATATTTTTTAAAAAATGAAAATCAAGGTTTTTTGAATTTTGAAAGATAAAACCTTTGGTATTCTTTCTGCTCTCTAGTGGGGCATAAAAGATATTTTGATTTCTTAAAACCTTTCATATTCCTTAAGCTCTTCAGTGGGATACAAAAGAGAATGATAAAAACTTTCATGTTCTTCTAGTTCTCCGAAAGAGTGAAATAGATGTTTTGATTTTCAAAAACATTAAAAACTTGATTTTTTTTATGGAATTTTATGAATTTTTTAGATATGGGAATTACAATTAGATATCAAATGTTGAAACTGAATAAAAGTCAAATTTAAGTTAACATGAGATTAATAGGTACTGATTACCAGGCACACGAGAAGGTTGATCCTAGTGATTGTAACTGACTCTTAAACCTTTTTAAGCAACTTTAGTATTTTTGCAGATCTCAAAGTTTGTTTTAAGGGTTTTGTAACCCTCTATGAACTTTTATAGGTAACCAATCTCACCTAGCAAAAATAGATTAGTGGTGACTCCAAAATAAGTAGTCATTTTATAACAATTATTTAGGGTTAAGTCTGAGTGATTTATCTCGATAACTCAGTCCCTAAACACAAAAAAATAAATAATAAAAAAATAATAATGGTATGGCCCTAAAAATTAAGAAAATAATGATATGCATATATATATATATGGGAAGGAGGGGTACACTTAAGTTTTTTTTAAGTCGAGCTAGTCAAGATTTGTATCCGGGCCATATTGTGACAGGAATAAGGCAATCCCAGATGGTCATAAGACTCAAATCATGAAAAGTAAAAGATAAGTAGATAAAAATGAAAAGGATATAGTTAAATAATGATCGAAACTGAAGAAACCAGAACTAAGTAAGACACAACTAGTCATAGGCCTAACTCTCTAAGTTTATCTCTAGTGGAGTGACCAAGTTGCTATGGCAACATGGCCCAGATACAAATCCTAACAAACACGGCTTAAAATAGTAGGTGTATCCATTGTTCCTATACATATCTATGTATCATTATCTCATTTTATTTTTAGGGAACATATCACTGTTATTTTTCTTATAGTTCTTTTTTCATGTCTAGGACTCAACTGTCGTGATGAATCACTCACTCGACTTAACCCTAAATAGTTGCTACAAAATAACCATTTTTTTAGAGTCGCCAACAATTTGTTTTGGTTAGGTGAGATTAGTCACCTATCAAAGTTCATATTTACTCTTAGGCTTTGGTGCCAATTTCGATAAGGACATAGCCATGAGCTATTCTTAGGCTTGGTGTCAATATCAATTAGACCAAAGCCATCATTTACTCTTGGGCTTGGTGCTAATTTTGATTAGGTTGAAGCCATAATCTACTTTTAGGCTTTCAAAAGACTTCTTTACCTACTTACATGGGATTGCAAAAAGAGGCTATTTTTTTCAAAGCCTTATTCACCTACCTAGCATAAGATTGCATGAAGAGGCTAGCCTTTCTCACCTAGCTAACATAGAATCGAGTGAAAAGGCCATTTTTTTTAAAGCTTTCTTTACCTATCTAACATAGGATCACGTGAAGAGGCAAGCCTTTCTCACCTACCTAACACAAAATTGCATGAATAGGCCATTTTCTTCATATATCATAAAAAATCCTGTATGTTGTTGAGGCTTTATCAATCTGAGCCTTATTGTTACCAATTTTTTTTTCTTGCTGGCTTACTATTGAAGGTTAAGGGCTGGCTTGATGTTTGCACCTCAAAATCCTTTTTCTATCTTGATTTCATGAATTTAGGAATTATTTAATTTTTCTTGAAAAGTCATCAAATATCAAATTAGTGTTCACCAATTTAAAGATATAACTTACGCGGTTGAATAAGTATCTGCTCTGGGTATATTTACAAACTTCCATTAAAGTAAAGTGCATATTTCATCAAAATTCTAGGATTATGAAATGAGATCATCTTCACATTCCAACCTTAGAAAGAATCTACATGATCAAAATTTATAAAAATTTCAAAATAATTTCAACCATGAATTTTCCAGTATCAAGGATAATGGATATGCTATCTTCATCATGATGTTAAAGCTTTCTTATGATCAATAATCACCATTCGAGATATCTTTGAATAAGATAAAGAAATGAATTTAGAGCCACAAATAGGGTGGCACTACTAAAATTTACTCTGCAGAGATTGATACAACAAGGTTAAAGTTTATCAAGACTAAATTTAGATGGATATTCTTTTCTTAAGAGTTCCTTGAAAGGCAAACAATCAAGTTATAACATCCTTTTAATCTTCAAATACAAAAGCTCGATACGTTTTAAACTAATGTTAGTAAACACAGAGTCTCAGAGGGTTAATTTGGAAGGTGTTTAGCAAGTATTAGTTCCTAGATTAGGCACAAAGATCTTGAAAAAGTTATCTTGAATCACATTAATGTTTAGGCATTTAACTCAACTTTTGCTGAAGTCATGAAATTTCAAGAGATTTAGGGTGATTTCTAAATTAACATAGAGGTTTTTTTTTTTTCCTATTAGTGGCTATCTTTACCCATTTAAGAGCAATTTCATAGCTTTTGAGCTTGCCTCATCATATTCTTAAGGGCTCAAAAATCATCCAATAAGGTGAATTTGAAAGGAGCTTCCTAGGAATGGCTTGATAGCTTAAATAGTTATGTTTGATCAAAATAAACTTTGTTAGATACATAATGTAGGCCATGGATCTTGGTTTAGAAAGAAAAGGTTAAATAGGCCCAAATCAATTGTTTAAGGGTAATTAAATCAAGGATCATTTCTGTTCAAAAAGATTTGAATCCAATAACAAATCTTTATTTTTTTATTTTTTTTTCTTTTTTATCTTTTATATTTTTCTTTATTGTGCTTTTCATTATGAAAGAATTTTAATTTTTCTTCAGTCATTACTTTCAATATTTGAACCTTAAATTTAAACTTTCTTCAGTTTTCATAATTTGCCACATGACATTTGACCTATTCTTCTTGTAAATTTATATTAGAATTTGCCCCTTCTGATCTTGAAGATTTGCTTTACTTGCCTTTTAGTGTGGAGGGCAATCCTTGATTAGGGTTTAAAGAAAAGATAAATCATCAGGCTCAAAGGGGATTATAAAGGAAATAATTTTTTATATTTACGGAAGGATAAAGAAAAAGGTCATTTTTCAGTTGAAACATAGCCATTTGAATTGACAAGTCTTCCACTAGGAAAAAGGGTTGTCTTATTTTTTAAATCATTTTGAGTACCTCGATAACATGATGTTGTAATCAATTTCTAAAGGTTTAAGGTATGCCCCCCGACTTTTTTAGCTTCATAGCCACCAATGAATCGTGGTCATGGTTGAGCTTTAGGAAAAAAATCGAATTGGCATGGAAAAATATCTTGGGTTTCACATTTAATTTATTAAATATTGGAATAAAAAGGTTTTATTCCAAAGGAAAAGGTGTTTTTGGATCATATTTACTCTCATTCTTTTTGAATCAAAGATCTAGAAGAGTGTCATGAAAGTTAAGGCAAAAAGTTATCCAAATGAGGGAGATCTCAGAATCACTATCATTATTCTAACATATGTTAAAATATCAGTATCTGAGTCTTTCAAGAGCATAACCTATTTGTTCAACCTTCAAAGAATCCATAGAAAAGAATATTTAGATGTGAAAGGTTTATGGTTGTGAAAGATCTATGATTGAATTATATATGTTGAAGTAAAGGACCTTTTTGAGAAAGTGTAATCCAATGGTGATCATCTACCAAAGAAAAATATTCAAAATGTTCTTATTATCCTAGATACTAGAAATTATTATTAACAAAATTCATGGTTGATGATAGCATGCACACTATTTATAAACCAAAATTTATTTTAAAATTCATAGTTTCTAAAAAGAAAGGTACAGAGTGTTAAAGTCAAAATAGAAACTGCCCTTGATTAGCATACTACCATAAGGTTGATGACCCTTAGACCGATTGTCCTTGACAAGCATCCCTTAGTTCTTAAAATTTTGCTAGATTAGCATTCATGAGAGCTTGTACTTTACTTTTGAATGCATTGTAATTTTCTGTGGAATAACCTTCTACCCATTGGTGATACTTATATCTGACTCTTGGATTGTACCCTTCTAAGTACAAAGGTCTTCTAGGCTTTACTAGGACAGTGGATATCATATGATTTTGAATTAGCAAAAGGGAAGAGTTTAGTGTAGGAAATCAGTGGGGCATGATACACCTTCATCCTTTTTCTTTTATGGTTCTCAAAATCGCCTAAACTATCTCCCAAGGCTCTTTTCTTTTTAGAACCAACATAAAAAAAGTTTGCATAAAGAGCTACGAAGTATAAAGATAAACCTATTAGGGTTACTAAGTGATAAAAGCTAAAGGCAAGGACACTGTTTGAATGGATTTCCTTAGTTTCTCAACTCTCTATGATCTTGGCTTTCATCGGTAATGCCCTATTTCATTTTATGAAAAGATCTCTCTCCAATCTTACATATGCCACCTAGCTAGGATCCATGATCTTTCCCATCTCTATGCCATGTTCAATTCTTTCTAAAGCAAACAAAATAATTGCGAACTTAGAAAACACATTTCTGACTAATTTTTCGTAGTATTGAAGTAGCAAAGTACCCAAGAAGTAGGCATGCATTACTCTATTAATGATAAGTGGTTGAACATGCAAGGGTATGTCTTTGCATCTATAGGCATATTCTTTACAGCTCTCGTTAGGATTCTTTTTCATATTTTAGAGGGTTCCTCGATCTGGAGCAATTTCTAACCTATGCTTATATTGTCATAAAAATGCTTTACTCAGATCCCTCCATGCACTTGCTTGGCTTTTTTCTTATTGGAAATACCAGTCAAAGTTGCCCAATCAAGTTTTCGAGAAAAATATGGACAAACAATTTCTCAGCTCTGGCATACCTAGCCATTTTATGGCAAGATGTCATCAAATGTACCATTGAACATGTGAACTATCCATACTTTTTGAACTTTAAAATTTTAAACTTTGGTGGGGTAATTAGATTGGGCATGAGACAATGATAATCAACATTAATAATTCTATAGAACTTATCTTTCTTTATGGCCTCTAACTTTCTTTCAATAAGCTATAACTATCTTTTTTTGATTTCTACTTTAGCTGGCCTCTCACCCTTTTGCTTATGTTTTTCTTCTTCATCGAAGTCAGGAACTACTAACTCCTCTCATATGATAATGATCTTCGTATCTACCTCTTATAGAATGGTATTAGAGTTAATATTAATGGTTGGTGGTGAATCAAGTGAAGGCATATTTTGTTGTATATTTTGGGTTTTTACCGTCTCTGCATCCTAAATATTGCCTGGTGGTTTTTCTACTTGTACTTCCCTGGATACCCCAAAAGAAGTGTTGGTAGTACTTTTTGGCTATTGGCAAACTGGTTCCTTTGTCTTTAGTAGTTTCATCGAATTTAAAGTTTGTGCTTGCATTTCTTCCTATTGTACACTCTCTTCGATTTAGCGATTCATGTTACTTCACCCTAAAATAAAAAAGAAACTTAAATCAGTTTGCATGAATATTCATCTTGTTAACATAAATCTTTATTATCATCCATGTATATATGCCAAAGAATAGAAAATTAATGTAAGAATTAATAAATAGATAAATAAATGAATGAATAAATGAATGAATGAGTGAATAAATGAATAGGGCAGCATCTAATGAGACAAATTGGATGTCATGCAATGGGCCTAAGTATCAAAACAACGAGTTATTATAAAGGCAAGAATCTATGGAATTCAAGTCATGATTCAACATCGTTGCTTCATTAATCGAACTCTAATTTAATCATTGTTGGCATAAACTATATTTACAGGATTCAAAAGAGAAAAACAATTGTTTTATAAAAACTTCATTTCCTAGGTGTGCTTGTGCTTCTAAGGATTCTTTACAAATACTCATCATTCTTTTTTTACCTCTATTTACAAAGCCCACTAAGTGGATAAAAGGTTATTTTCACAATCCCTTCATTTCCCCTCAGCACTTTTAATTTTGCAAAAAGATTTTTTTTGTCATTTTCAGGCTTAGTAATCCAATTCCCACAAGAACTTAGCCTTCTCCCCTTTGAATGTCAACATTCCCAATTAGAAGAATTCACTAACTTTGCATTTTAATTGGAGGCAATCTTTTGTTGAGTGACCTCGATTGCCAGAGGGACAATCACACTACCTATTGGCATTGTAATCGCTTGGGTATGGAGGTTTCAGTGATTCCACTAGTAAAGGCACTAGAAAATAGTTTTAAATAAGTTGCGATAATAGTTCAGCATATGTGATAGGAATCAGATCAAATTGATTTTGGTTTTGATGGTTTTCCCACCCACTTAAGGTTAGTGGTTTGCAAATAATTCAATAATAAGTTCCCTCCAATCTGATTCCTATTTCAAACCTTAACTCTCCTACTTCCATAAGGCTTTCCACCTTATTTTTTAAATGCTTATAGTCCTCAATAAAAAGCCCCTGGACTCTAGCATGGTACTCACAGTAGGCCTAAGGATTATACCATTTTTTATATGGGATTTCAAGTGATCTAATATGAACAAGTACGATTAATCAACTTTAAAGAAAATGAGGGTATGCATCCCTACAAGTTAATTAGATTGAATCAAATCAAATTTTTTTCTTATTTCCTTGTGATTTCTTGCTCTTACCAGAAATTGAGGGTGATCGAGGAGTGATAATATGTTAATGAAGGCTTAGTTTGATCCACAGTGATGGGAGACTACACATATTCTTTTTAGTTATCTGAATAGACCCTAAATCAGAGTCCTCCCACAATGATATGCTTGATTCAGTTTTTGAATTGTCGAATGTATAGGGTTGGATTAAGGATAATGATGATAATGACTCCCAAAGTAATCCATTCCACTTTGATTCCATTCCCTTATCCTTTCTATCAGCTCTGGAAGTTGCTTTTTTATTTCTTGCACATCTCGTTTGACTTCCCTAATAGTTTGTTCCAATGTGCTAATCCGTGCTTCTAGCTGAGTTGTCAAGGTTATAGACAATTAACCTGAAATAGATGATGATGCTTCTTTTGCAGGTTCCCATTTAAGAATGTTAATAGTTATTTCAAAACAATTTTGAAAGCGGTTCTTTCATTCCACGAACCTTGTGTCTAAATTTCCCTTGGATGAACTCTAGCGTGCTAATTCTTGCCTCTAAATTATCACCCATATCTTAGTCATAAATTTCCCCTTGGATGAACTCTAGTGTGCTAATTCTTGCCTCTAAATTATCACCCATATCTTAGTCATTAAAATGCAGTAAATAAAATAAACTTAGCACATCATTGAAATTATGAATGCATAAGTATATAAACAAATTAATAGTAAAAAAAAACTACTTGAATGAGTTTACAAATTTCTGTGAAATAGAGATATAATGCAAAATTGAAAACGAAAAATCCTAACACTAGCTTCTTTCTTTAACTTTTTTTCTTCTTTTTTTTCTTCTTCTTCTTCTTCTTCTTTTTTTAACTTAAGAAAGAATCCATGAAATCTATTTTTGTAGTCATAGGAACTTTTATTAAAAATGAAATAGCAACTACCAAAAATTTCTATGAAAAAATTCGAATCAATATAGTAAATCAAGACAAAAAATAAAAATAAAAGTTAGCATAACAATACAATGTATACTTATTGAAATCAAGAAAATCAAATTATAAGAGTAAAAGGTTAAAAGCATTCCCCCATGTGTACCTAATTCAGTAATTTCTATAACTGGCTATGGTTCTAACTAGGTGAGTTCTCTATAGTTCATTGCATGAAGTTTAGGTTAGACATCCAAATAGGTTCTCGATATTGCTTCTCGAGTTTGAAAAGAACTAACGAGGTACCCCAATCCTTACACATCATGGGTTTATGTCAAAAAGGTTCAATTCAAATGGGGGTATGCCCATAATGAGGCTAACACCTTGGGCAGTCATAGGAATTTTCACCCAGAAGACTTTTCACTGGCCCAAATAGAGGCTAACACCTTAAAAGGCAGAGCTGCTTTGATCCTTCCTGAAATATCGGGTAACCTATGCCCCTTTAATATACTTGGAAGAAAATCTAATGCATATGCATGTGCACCATGTGTATAAGGGAACAATTTACCTTTTATGACTTAACTCTTTTAAAAATAATAAAAAATGTATTATAATGCCTTTAAAGTAATGCTATTACAAAAGGGTTAGTGAAAAATATGAACAATATATACCGAAATTTCTTTATAAATAAAAAATACAATAAAAATTTTGTTTTGAAAATACTAGGAATTATAGTTAAATATTGGTTGAAACCAAATCAATTAAAATTTAGTTAACAAGTGATTAATTTTATGCTTGACTGATCCCCAACAAAGTCACCAAGCTATCGCAACATGGCCCGGATATGAATCTTGACTAGCTCGATTTAAAACGTGGGTTTATCCATTATTTCTATATATATCTATATATCATTATTTTCTTTTATTATAGGGACCATATCATTATTATTTTTCTTATCATTTTTTTCATGTCTGGGGACTGAGTTGTCAAGATGAAATGCTCACTCAACTTAACCCTAAATAGTTGTTACAAAATTATCTTTTTTTCTGGAGTTGCCTCTAATCTATTTTGGCTTGGTGAGATTGGTCACCTATCAAAGTTCATATTTTTAAGGGTTATGAAACCCTAAAAACAAACTTTAAATTTTGTGATTGTAATAGAGATCATATGGAAAGGTCTTAGAGTTGTCAAGATGAAATGCTCACTTAACCCTAAATAGTTGTTACAAAATTACCATTTTTCTGGAGTTGGCTCTAATCTATTTTGGCTTGGTGAGATTGGTCACCTATCAAAGTTCATATTTTTAAGGGTTACAAACCCTAAAAACAAACTTTCAATTCTGTGATTGTACTAGAGATCACATGGAAAGGTCTCAAAGTAGGCTACAATCACAAGTAAGGATCCACCTTCTTGTGATGCTTGACAATCGGTACTTATTAATCATGTGTTGATATAAATTTTGATTTTTATTCAATTTCAATATTTGATATTCAATTATATTTCCCATATATTATATTTTACAAAAAAAAATTTATTATTCTATGAAACAAAGTCGGGTTTTTAATATTTTTAAAAATCAAAATATCTTTCACACCTTTTCGGAAGACCAGAAGAATACGAAGGTTTTTATCATTCTCTTTTGTACCTTGCTGGAGAGTCGATGGAATACGAAAGGTTTTAAAAATCAAAATATCTTTTGTACCCCAGTGGAGAACTGAAGGAATACAAAAGGTTTTATTTTTATGAAATTAAAAAAAAATCTTGATTTCCATTTTTTTAAAAGGATATCCCATTATTAAAATAACTAGTAAATCCTCTCTCATATATTGGGAGAAGTTCCACATACTATTTTAACATTGGAAACTTTGCCTTAATTTAAAAATTCAAATTTCATTTAAGTAATAATATAAAAATTTCTTAAGACTCGGTTTAGACAAAATGTACTAAACTCAACTCTAAGGATCCTAATTTGGTTGAAATGACCAACATCTATCCTAAAGTACACCTTCGACCTAAAAGTATCCTAGTGACCCTAAAGGACTTAGTTCAAAAATAAATTAATTTCACCAAGGTGTACCTTTGACATATAAGTATTTTGGTACCCTAAGGCGAGATTCGACAACTATAAAAATACAAACGTATCCCTAGCATGCACCTTTGACATATAAGTATACTATAACCATAAAGGACTCGATTCTAAAGTAAATTCCTAAAATGCTTCCAAAGTGTACTTTCGACATAGAAGTATCCTGACACCTAAAGGACTCGATAACTTCATAGACAAACGAACCTATTTCTACTGTACACCTTCAACATAAAAGTATCCCGATGATCACATAGGACTTGGTTCTAACATAAATTACTAAAATACCCCTATAGATTACCTTCGACATAAAAGTATCCCAATAACCTAGAGGACCTATTCCTACTGTACACCCTCGACCTACAAGTATCTCGGTGATCGAATAGGAATTGATTCTAGAAAAATTATTAAAATACCCCTAATATTTACCTTCAGCATAAAGTATCCCAGTAACATAAAAGACTCGAAAATGATATGAAATTACAATTGTACCTTCCATGGGTAACTTAGTTATTAAGATTGGCCTAAATTGCAAAAATTGCTAATAGGTCTTTAATATTTGAAAATTCCATTTTATACCTCCACTGGAAAACTAGAGGAATACAAAGAGTTTTAATATTTTCTACACCTACTAAAAGCCTAGAGGAATGCTAGAAATATTCTTAAAATGTCAAAAATATTTCATTATCTCTAAAATGCTAGATTTCTTTAAATGATCCCTAAACTTTGCAAACTTTGCAATTTAGTCCCTGCACAAAATAAATGCATAATTAAACACAAAATGCATCATAAAAGATCTTGGAAATTATATAAAAAATCATAAGAAGCATTTGGCCAACCCTAGAGCAATTCTTTCAAGTTTTGCAAATTAGTCCTTAAATTTTTTAAAAATAAAAAAACTCCCCAAAATGATAAAAAAAATATAAAAAACACATTCAAACATGTTAAACACACATGAAAGACACCATAAAGGTCTACAAGTGGTTCGCCCAAGCATAATAAGCCTTAAAACAAAACTTTTTTCATTTTTTACAATTTAGCCAGTGTACAAAATAAAATACCAAATCAATATTAAACACATCCAAATCAATGTAAGACACATACAAAAAAATTATATAATCAATTCAGCCAAATATCAATGGCCTAGGAACAAAAATTTTGCAATTTTCAAGATAAGTTCCTAAACGTTTAAAAATTACAAAATGATCCCAAAATGATTAAAAATATATGAAATATATTTATACATACTAGAATATGCATGGAAACACCTCTAAAGGTCAAAAGACATGTTTGGTGAAGCTCATATGGCCTAGAAAAAAATTTACATTTTTTTGCAATTTAGTCCTTATATTTTTTATAATTACAAAAGAGCCTAAAAATCAAAACATCACAAAATCATCAAGATCAGATTCAACGAAGCATGGAATCACCTTTCTATGGCCTTCAAAATTTTGAAAAAATTATTTTTAGGCCTCTGCAAGTTTCAAACTTTACAAAATAATCCTAAACACCAGGAAATCAAGCATGAAAAATTATTCAAGGACCATAAACATTTTTAGCTAGCATATATATAAACTAAAACAGTTTCATTTATCACATATTTTCATGAAGATAACGTATATGTATGTCATAGTTTTTACCAAGCATAAATATACATAAAACATAATAAATAATGAATAAATCAACATGAAAATTTTAAGAAAAATAAAATAAAAATATATACATGAAAATAACATTATTTATACCAACAAACATGAATTAATTTGATGAAAATCAAACTATTTCTAGCAAAACTAAAATTTAACAACAAAATCAAGAAACTTTGATCATAGCTTTCATACTTGTCCTTTCAACATGGATCATGAGCTTAAGTATTCACAAAGCTCATTAAAATGAAGAATCGACATGAAATGAACAAAAATTAAAATTTTAAGAGAAAAATTACCTTTAAAAGCTTGAAAAATTAAAATTCTTTTATGAGAATTTTCTCCCCTATTTATATAAGGGCAGAGTCAACCAAGGCATTAAGAATTGCCTTGGCTGAATGGTTCTCCAAGTTTCTACCAATTTCCTTTTCTTTATTTTTTTTACTCATTTATTTTATATTTTTTAAAATTTTTTTTCATTTTGATAAAGTGTAATTAATGAATTTTTCAGTTTGTCGATTTGCATATTTCTCTCATCAAGAAATATGAGAGAAAGAAAATTTTTAATTTCAATAAAAACAAGTTATATGGACTAAATTATAACAAATTAAAAATTATGTATTCAAAGAGTAAAACTTCACAAAATAAATTTAATTAAAAATTTAATCAAAATAAACTTCTTGAGCTTGTTAGAAAATAAAAACGGGCTTGTTAGGCTTTTCAAAAAATTAATGGGCTTGTCAAGTTATTAACGAGTTTTAGGGCTAATGAAATGGAAAAAATAAATTTTAGCAGAATAAAAATAAAATTAATAAAATTTTCATATAAAAATTTAAAAAGGAATTTTCAAGAAATTTTATGTTCAAGAAATGGGTAATTAAAAATTTTAAACTTCTAAAATTTTACAAGCAAAAATCCTTCCAGAAGAAAATTATCATTTGGAAGGAATGCAAAACTCATAAAATAAATTGAATTTTTAAAAAAAGAGTTAATATGAATTAAATGAAAATATTTTAAAAATTTTAAAATTTATAAACTCAAAAAAATCCTCCCAAAAAAATTTACATAGTAGAAAACTCCATATCTTGAAAATAAAAAAATTTCAAAAATATGTTCAAATTTTATAAAAATGAATTTTTCCAACACATTAAACAAGATATTAATTTATAAAATAATAAAGATAAAAAATTGAAATTTGAAACAACTTTTATTAAAAAATTTCATGAGTATGATACTTGCGGTGCTACGAAAAATTCAAATTTGTGTCCCAAAATTGACAACTTGATACCTCATGGTAAAAAATGCCAATACAAATTTTTCCTTGAATATTTATGACTTTTCAAAGTGAGTATCGACATAAATACTTGTAGACACCTTATTTTGTCCGGGCTAATTTTTAACAATTTGGAGCATGGATGTAAGAAGGGCATTGTCGCTCGGCGAAAAAGTATTTTGAGGAGGTCAAGGAGGCCTAGGGATCATATCAAAGGTAAATGCAAAGATGTGGCATCAAGTGACATAATTCAAGGTGTCCAGGGACAAGGTATATGAGAAAATTCATAAATTTACTTGAATGTATTGACACATGGTTTTCATGTATCGATACAATGCTTCAACAATCTAAAAATTTGAAATGTCCCCATTTGTATTGATACAACATGTAGATGTATCGATACATAAGCCTCCATATCAATATAGGACCTCATGTATCAATACTAGGCTATGCCAGGACCAAAACATGGATTCTGTAAAGAAATGTATCGATATAGTGGTTCATAGTATTGATACAATGATCATTGTATCGATACAATGTTCATTGTATTGATACCATCAAGGTTTTTGGACCAAATGTATCGATACATTATGCAA
>JBBYHK010019201.1:0-10852 GCA_038382065.1 Adansonia grandidieri | reverse complement strand
GCAGCAGGAACTAGGGTTCTGAGCAGAAAGGAGGTGCAATGGAATTTTAGAAAGCATGAATTTGAACTCCTTTTTGGCAGCGTAATGATTTCCGGGTCAGCTTGAAAATGGCGATGGTTCGTTTCAGGGCCTATGGATTGAGGTGAATACGGTTAATGAACGATAAGAATGTAAGGTCAAGAACACGAGCAATATCAAACCATGCATTGAAATCTGGAGACCAAAATATCCGTTATTGTAAAAGTAGGGATTTTTTTAAATTTTAGGTTATGGTGGGTTGGATTGATCGGTTAGGAATTTGGGTTTTGGGATAGGTTAGGTTGAGTTATGGGATGGGTTTTGGGCTTAATAATAATGAGGGATTGGGTAATATTAATAAAATGTATATGCTTTAATTTAAGATGATTTAATTGGTCGGTTCGACTAAAAAAATAAAATCATAAATTAATTAATTAAATTAAACTTAATTGAATAAATCTTAACACAAAACAAAAAATCATACTGAAAAAACTGAAAAAATCAATTTTGATTAGTTTTTTTGATTATCCAAGAATTTACTCACCCTTAGTTTGTTGTTACCTTGGGGTGTATGAGTGTGACAAACGGATATGCAAGAAAGTACCTACCAATGGAAATGGAAAGAAGAGAGAGTAAGGCTTTGATATGTGAGAAGTTAAATTGGGAATTTAACCTTTTTAATTTATTTATGAGAAATGCTAATCAGTGATTAAAGTTACTGGTTAAAATAAAAAATGTAAAAGGAAAAAAAATGTAATTATTATACTTTTTTTTAATTTAGTAAAATTGATTGATTAAATATAAAAAAATTCTTAAAAAATCCTTAACTTATTTATTATATAAAAATGTAATTATTATATTATTTTATTATAATACTAGATTTCATGATGCATGCATGTTAAATTTTTCTCAAAAGTAAAAAAATGCATAAATAAATAAAAATAAAAAGTAATACTCAAAATATTGCACAATGGTAAAGTGGAAAGTTTAAAAAATTATATTTATTTTTAATCAATTTCTGTTGATAATTAGTTTATATGATTTATACCGATAATAAATTATTTATTTATTTTTTTGTAAATTCATCAACGAAGTATTTTATAACACCTATAACACCTATTCAATTAGGCATTCTATAGATTAAGAGTTAACAAAAGTATTAAATTTTTTTCAAAAAAAATAGAAAAATTTCCAAAAAAAGAAAATAGACTTTAAATTATGAAAAAAATGTGAAAGCAAAAATTCTATTTACATTTGAAGAAACAACAATTATTATAATTATTAATAAGAAGAGTGTAATTACCTTTTTGCTCTTATTTCATTACTTCTCACATTTTTCCTACAAGAGATAACAAATAATGGGGGGCAGCTCCCTTGGTAAGGGAAACAATCGCCCACCTATTTTATATAATACATATAATATATATTATATATAAATTATATTTATATATATAATATAATTTAAAAATAATAAAAGATTAAAAAATATTTTATATTCAATTCTAAATTTATAGAATAAAAAAATATTATATTGAATCTCGAATTATATATCCTAAATTATATTAAATTACAAATTACTATTTAAAAATAATAAAAAATAAAAAATATTTTGTATTTAATCCTGAACTATTACATAAAAATAATAAAAATAAAAATAAAAATATTTTATATTAATTTTGAATTACTATTTAAAAATAATAAAAATTAAAAAATAATTTACATTAAATCCAAAATTATATTTTAAAACATTAAAAATAATATATTACTAATGTAGTAAAAACAAAAATGTTTTATATTAAATTCTAAATTACTATTTAAAAAATAATAAAATTTAAAATATATTTTATACTAAATTCTAAATTACTATCCAAAAATAATAAAAATATTAATTAAAAAACTATTTAAAAATTAATAAAAAATAAAAAATTATTTTA
The DNA here is from genome assembly GCA_038382065.1 of Adansonia grandidieri. Taxonomy (NCBI): domain Eukaryota; kingdom Viridiplantae; phylum Streptophyta; class Magnoliopsida; order Malvales; family Malvaceae; genus Adansonia; species Adansonia grandidieri. The sequence continues at coordinate 8,900 of JBBYHK010019201.1, read as the reverse complement.
TATTAAATCCTAAATTATTTTTTAAAAAATAAAAATATTTTATAATAAATCTTGAATTATTTTTTAAATAATTCAAGATTTTTCTTATTTTTGAAATAGTAATTTGAGATTTAATATATATTATATATATTAAAAGATTAAATTATATATATTATATAATATTATATATAATATATATATTATATGACTCTAATTGAATGTATATATAACCATATATAAATGTGCATATGCATAGTACAGATTGCTATGACTACAGTACATATGAGAACCGAACTAGGAAATGAGTCCAACTTAATTACACATACCCTAAACTCATTACTTCTTAAGTATATATGACAATAACTGAATATATATGACTATAACTGAATATACAGATAATCATAACCGAATGTGCATATGAAAAAAACTGATTGCACCATAAAGCATATGGCCCTAAACCCTATTAGATAAGTAAATACTAATTGTGCATATTATCAATATTTATGAGATGACAATCATATGTAATATACATATGATTATAACTAAAAGCATAGATACTCATAACTGAATGTATAGATGATCAAAACTGATTACACCCTAAACCATATGACCCTAAACTGCATCAGATGAGTAAATATTAATCATGCATGTTACTAATGCTGATGATATGATAATCACGTGTAATGTACATATGATCATAACTGAATGTACAAATAACTATAATTGAATATCCAAATGCCCATAACTAAATGTACAAATGAACAAAACTCATTGTACCCTAAACTATATGACCCTAAATCGTATTAGATAAGTAAATACGAATTATGCACATTACCAACACTGATGAGATAATAATCACATGTAATGTATATATTATCATAACTGAATGTACAGATGACCATAACTGAATGTATGGATGCCCATAACTGAACGTACAGATAATCAAAACTGATATATTTAATTTCAAGATATATTGGTATATGTTTCAATATGTAGAGAGTTGGTTCCTATACTTGAGGAACCGACCCCAAATATATATTAAAAATACAATAATAATAAAAGATTAGAAATATCTTATATTAAATTTTAATTACTATTTAAAAATAATAAAAATACAAAATTTTTTATTAAATGCAGAATTACTATTTAAAAAATAATAATTTAAAATTTAATATAAAATATTTTTATTTTTATAACTTTTTATATAGTAATTTAAGATTTAATATAAAATATTTTTTTATTTTTTTTATTATTTATAAATGGTAATTCAAGATTTATATTTCAGGATTTCATATAATATTTTTTATTTTATAAATTTAAAATTTAATATAAAGCTTTGCCCCTAAATAGTTGGTTACCCCTTAATATCACTGTAATTTCATCCCCTATTTTCCTTTCTCTTCCTATCATCTTTTGTTTCCCCATTAGTATGGAGACTTTCCTTATTGAGTACACTAATCCAAAAAAAGCTGAAGGCCAAGAATATTAAGGTATGTTCTAATCACTTTAGGTTTGTAGCATTAAATTTTTAAATATAATTGTTTGATTATGGTTATTGGGGCTTACAAAAAATTTAAAAAAATTAATTTATAAATGAAGGTTGTAATTTTTTAAGGTTGTTGATTATGGAGAATCCAGAAAAAGCAGAATCGTAAAATCTTACGTAATTAGGAAATTTATGTATATAATTAGGAAATTTGGCCAATTTTGTTGGTAAAAAGCAGAATTTCTTAGATTTATACTTACATTAAGACTCGACATATTTAGTATTACTACATTATGTAAATAATGCTTCCCTACTAAGAAAATTATTTAGAGATGAAATTTATAGAACTGATTTGTTTAAGATGTGGGGATTATGGCCATAATATGTTTTCATGTAGAAATGAATATTCTCTTGATGATCTGAAGGTTGTTATTTTATTCGTGATTCAGATATGTCTAGTAAGACCTTATTTTATGTATTAACATAAGGTTTAATTATTAACAAACCAACTTATTTGTAAATTGATCATATCATTTTTTACTATTTGATACAAAATATACAGTGTTATATTTGCAATGATTTCGGTTATCTCAATTGTGTTAAACTTCTAGATACAAATGTTGAAGCATATCCCTGCTATAATTGCGGCCAGTATAGACATTTAAGATCTGTAAGTCATCTTGGTGGAAGGTCATTTATCATGGTTTGCAAGTTTTATGGTTTTATTATGAATGTATTTATTGTAGTTTAATGGTTGTGATTTTAACATGCATGTTCAATGAATCTAAGAGCGGAGGGTTGTTGGATGTCTTTCGACGAATTATTAGTTTTTCTACTAAGGTTATTGCCTTTCTAACTTCCTATGTGTAAATGTGAGATTAATAATTATAGTGTATGTCAATAGTTTGTTGATTCTTTAAGGTTTACGGTGTATAGCTTATATTGAGCTAAATAATATGAAGATTAAGATATAGTCATATTTATAGAATTTGCTTCATATTGATATGTTCATTGAGTTAGACTTTGTACGTACATGTTGTATGACATATTTATTTTCTAATAGGTAAATGACACGTGATTGCCATCTCATCAATGTTGGTAATGTACACAATTAGTATTTACTTATCTGATATGGTTTAGGATACAATTAGGTTTAGTCATATGTACATTCATTTATGGTCATTCATACATTGAGTTATGGTCATCATATATTCAGTTATGGTCATCTATACAATGTTATATGTTCATATATACATTCAATTATTGTCATATATACTTAAAATGTCATGAGTTTAGGGGACATGTAATTGAATGATAGCATTTCTATAAGCGTTTCTTATATGTAATACGATTTTATCTCTTTCTACGTTTATTATTATGCATATGTGCATTTAATGAAAGTTATATGTACAGGCAGTTAGAGTCATATGTATAGTCGCTATATAATATGTGTTGGACTTCAATAATGCATAGTTATTGATTTTCAATAGCATTTAAGTTTTCGTTTTATTATAAAAAATGGGTCATAGATTATACAATTGCATTATACTCATATGCATAAGATTTTTTTAATAATTAAAAAATTAGTTTAGGGTTCCAGGTTTAAGGTGAATCTTATGTGTGTATGTTTGTTACGCTTATATGTAAATTCATAGAAAGTCATACATACTTTTAACGTGATTATCATATAATGATTGTTGTATTTTTTCAAAGTTAGTAATTACTTTACGATTGCTATCTTGGCCACATTCCAAGGAAGACATTCTGGGTTTTTAATATATGTTTATTATTTTGGATACGCATTTTGGGCACATGTACAATTAGTTATGGTTTTACATACATTACATGTGATTGTCATATGATCAACTTAAGGTAATGTACACAAGTATATAATAGTTATATGAAATAGTTTAGGGTCATATAGTCATCTGTACATTCAGTTTTAGTGATATGTATAGTAAGTTGTGGTCATATGTACATTATAGTTTATTGTACATGGAGTTAATGTTGGGAATATGCACAATTAACTGATAGTTATTTGTTACAATAATAGGTCATATGGATATCTATACATGCAATTATAGTCATCTATATATTCAGTTACGGGTATATGTGCATTCAGTTACGTTTATCTTGACATTCAGCTATGGGCATATACATATGAGTTTCCATGTTTTTTACATGCATCTTCCTTTGAATTAAATTCTTTTATGCTCATAGGGCTATTCAATTATGGTGAAATATACATTCAGTTTTCATGTTACATGCTTATAACATGGAGTCACAAACGTAATATGCATAGCTAAGTTAGAGTTATCTAACACAGTAACGAGTCATATGCTCATTTGTTATGGTGAGCATCTGTACATTCTATTCTGATCATCTCTACATTCAGTTATGGTGAGCTGTATATTCAGTTACGATCATATGTACATTTACTTATGGCTATACATGTCAGGTTATCTGTACAATAAGTTTAAAAATTCTCTTATCAACGTTGAATTGACTGATATCCACCATTCACTTATGATCATATATGGGTGTCCATAATCTGCAAAATGTATATTATTTGATAAGTAATATGGTCATCTAACTTTACAATCAATAAAGATATTTTTAAAGGATCTACTATGCTTTAACATTGCTTCATTGCATAACTGAATTGGCGCTTCTTCACATAGGCCACTTACATATATTGCTAGTACTTTTTTCTACTATGTTGCTGACGTATAAATGATCTGCATAATTATCAAATAGCATATACAGACCCAATAGCATGAAATTTCCAGCCTCAAATTTCACTCTTTGACACATCCTCGAAAAGCTATAGTGAAACATATGAATTTTGAGGAATACATTTATTTATCTGTTTACGGTTCTGTTTCTATGCATGGACTAATGTTATGTTTACCACATTTATGAAATGGTTGCTATTGAAGGGAACTATCTTCTGTAACACTTAGATATTATGAATAAAATTCAGTTATGATCAAATGTACATTAACTTATGCTCATATGTACATCTTACATGATTTGTGGGATCATTGATCCAAGTAATGTGCATAATTGCTATTAGTCATTTTCATATGATTTATGATCATACGATTTACTATACATCGGATTATTGTTCTTATGGTCATCTGTACATTTATTTGGAGTTATTTGTACGTTCAATTATGGTGATATGTACATTGATTTATAGTTATCTGTACATTTAGCTATGGATATATACATATGAGTTTGACTATTTCGTACATTCATCTTAGGCGTAACTACATTCCATTATGCTTATAGGGAAATTTAGTTATAGTCAAATGTACATTAACTTATTATTATATGTACATCTTACATGATTGTCATATCATTGGTCTAATTAATGTGCACAATTGCTATTTGACATTTTTATTTGATCGAGAGTTACGTGGTTTAGGGTACATTTAGTTTTATTATCTATACATTAATTTATGGTCATTTGTAGATTTACTTATAGTCATCTGTACATTTACTGATAGTCATCTATACATTTACTTATAATCATCTCTACATTCAGTTATGATGATTCATACATTCAGTTATGATTATCTGTACATTTACTTATAGGTGTATACCTTTAAGTTTTCCTATTTCGTACACACATCTTACGTATAACTACATTCTGTTATGCTCATAAGGCTTAGAGTTCTGTTGAAATGTACATTAAGTTATGATCATATGTACATCTTTCATGATTGTCATATCATTGGTTTAAGTATTATGCACAATTGTTATTTCACGTTGCATTATGGTTAAGAGTCATATGTTTAAGGTATACTGAGTTATCATTGTCTACACTTAGTTATAGTAATTTGTATATTTACTTATAGTCATTTGTACATTTTATTATAGTCATATACACATTTAGTTATGGTCACCTGTTTATTTACTTATGGGTATATACATATGAGTTATTATTTCGTACACGCATCTTAGGCCAAGTACCTATCGAGTTGTTCGTAGGGATATTCAATAAACGTTAAATGTACATTCAGTTATGAGCATAGGTGCATTTTATGTGATTGTGATATCATTGGTCCAAGTATTGTGCACAATTACTATGGACATTGACTTATGGTTATACAAACATCAGACAACATTGTATGTGGAGTCTATGTTGGTAATATGCAGTAATAAGTAATAATTATGTTATACGATAACCCATCAATCAAATGTACATGCATCTTACTAAAATCTACATTTTTTTTATTTTAGTATATGTACATTTTATGTGATTATATCAGTTCATCGGTCTAAGTAATTTGCACAAATGCTATTTGACATTTTGAAATGGTTCAGGGTCATATGCTCATATGTACATTGAGTTGCAGTCATATGTACATTCAGTTATAGCTGTCTATACATTTACTTATGCTTAACTGTACATTCAATTACATTCATTTGTACATTCAGCTATGATGATGTAAACAAACAAAGTCATTGTACATGGAGTCATAGACGTTGATGCACAACTAACTGATATTTATCTGATACAATAATATGTCATACGGTTACTTATACATTCAGTTATAATCAGTTGTACATTCCATTGTGATTATTTGTATATTCAATTACGGTGATCTGTACATTAAGTAATGGTTATTTCTGCATTCTATTATATTGCTCTTATTTTATTTACACGTTAGGTTATTGTACAATAAGTCAAAAAAAATTCTTTTCTCAATATTAAACTGAGTCATATCCACCATTCACTTATGGTTATATGCAAAATGTACATTATCTGATACATCACATGTACATATTGGGAAATTATGATTTATTACTAATATTATGTATATTATTATTACTATTATTTGCATAATTATATAATTGGGAAAGTATATATTTGTTGGAGATATAAAAATATATCTATTTTATTATTAATTACTTATATAATTATATATAGATGATTAATTTACATAATAGACTAGGAACTGACTCCATGGTTGGAAGAATCGACTCACACCTTATGAAAAGAACCAGTCTTTCTTATCTACTAGAAACAGACTCTATGCTTTGAACACTTAGATACTAACTTAGGAAAAGATCTGACCCCTCTTACTTCTTGAACTAACTCCTTATTCAAAATGAGAAACAAATTAACTTAGAATTTTATTAAGAACTGACATCCTTTTTCTCATTTGAATCGACTCCTTAAAACTCTATTGAAACCCAAAACCTTATCTACAATAATCTAAAATTATTCTGTCAGCACTGCCACACACCTGAACCTGGGAAAACCCTAATCCAATTGTTAAAAATTCAAATATGGGACCGAAAACATCAAGGAAGAAGAGGGCTCGTGAAGAGAAAGAAAAATAAATAGTTGACCAAGCAATAAAGAAATGTGGAATAGAGACTATATAAAGGCCAAACCCTGGGAAACAATGAAGCTTCAAACTTGCAGAGCATGAACAATGTTTTTGTCATAAGTTTGGGTCGAAAAGGGTTCATGGAGGACGACATATGAATATCAGGTTTTTTCAAGAAATCAAATTTCCATACATTGATACTTTGACAATCAGTCGGGGAGGGAAAATCATGACAATCAGTCGGGGAAGGAAAATCAAGATTATGAAGAGCCAGTTCTTTTAAGGTAGGGTTATGACTGGGCATGCGAGGGCAATTTGGGATTATAAAGAAAGAGCCGATTCTTTGAAACCTAGAACAAGAACTAGCACAAAGGCAAAAAAAGAGATGAAAAAAAGATTTTCATTAAGGGCATATAGGCAATTTTGATTTTCTTATTATTATTTCTAATAATTGATATTTCTTTTTATTTAAATATTATCTACGATTTCACTTTTTTCATAATTATAAGTCCACTGGTAGTTTTTGAAATTTTCCCAAAATCATATCTATCATCCAACATCAACCTTGATCTTTGACAAAGCAAATGTTACATTATAATGATTTTGATGTGAAATGCAATTGTCACACAAAAGAAGGGAAAAAAATCTCAAATTTTGATTGTTTAATGTATACTTAAAATCAAAAAGTTATGTTATTAAACTATTTTATTTTTTAATACATGTACTATATCATATAAGTATTTAGATATAAATATAAGAATATGATCTTAAATTTTTTTTTAAAATTTTTGAATATATTTGTATCGAGAGCACATACTCTTATCTTGAATTCGAGAGACTTAGCTACCAAAGATGTAAAAAGTTTGGGAGGATCGAAGGGCATTTTAATTAACAATGTTGCCCAAACAGAATCGAAGTAAAGTGTTGAAACATAAGAGGCTTGAGAGATTTGAGTAGGATCCTTGTTTTCTAGTGGGGATAGCAAGTTAAATCTCTAATAAAGATGTTGGAATTTGTGTCCCTAGTCAAGAATGTGATTTTAAAAAATAGATGTGTCAAAGGGTCTCCTTTGATTTTAAGGTAGAAAAAAAAAGGATTTTATCATCATAAAAAAAAAATTAGAATGTTTTAAGCTTGAGAACCAAAACTTGGATAAAAAGAGAACCTATGTCAAACACATATTTATATTGACACTCTCATCCGAAATAAAGTAACATAAGGAAAAACAGTTTTTGATGTCCTGTTAAGCTAGATCAAAAATGAAAGAAACTAAGCTGAATATATACAGCCACTATCAAATAACTTATTGTACTCAAGTTTTGAAGGTTATAGATAACCCTAAAACTATTCATCAAAAATTTTTGCTAAAAGCTTGGTAATGGCTACAACAATAGGTTAAAAAAGGGTGAATTGTACAAGATAAAAGGCAAACATCTTAGATTCTTAACTAAACCAGTAGTATGATTAGAATTCGCATTCAGAAGCTAATCTAAACTTTATCATAGTCAAAAGTTGGCATCTAATCTTTATTTAACTTAAAAACTTTTAAAATGCTGTAAAATAATTTCAATTACGTACACAAAACCTCTTTTTTTTTTTTAGAGCAACAATATTGTCTTTATGATTATGATAACAGGAGTCTACAATAAATCATCCATTCAACATAAGATTAACATAACCATCTTTTAAGAGGCTTTCCGCACCTTACAAAACACCTGAGTTGCCATTCTCGATGAAAAATGATAAGCTAGATATATAGAGAAGATCCTGAATAGCTTGTTTCACAAGTGATGATCTTGTGACCCTACTCCGCCTGCACTATCCAATCACTATATCAATCCTGTTGGGACTGATTTTGAACACTAGTGTTTGCTTACTAAACCAAGTGAGTGTCCTATGTCGACGTTCCATATGCCCAGCCTTTACGAACTTTGGACGATCTGAAGGGCCAAAGCACGCTCGACTTAAAAAATATTTTGATGTTTGAGATGAAAGAGTAAAAGATCATTAGACGAATCGCTCATCCGACTAGTCTTGGATGGCCACCACGAAGTGGCCATAAACTTGGAGTCACCACCGATCATTTTAAG
>JBBYHK010019179.1:0-10853 GCA_038382065.1 Adansonia grandidieri | reverse complement strand
TGTGTGTGACCCATTAGGTTCCTAACATGTTGGCAATGAACATAATTAATCTTATTAATCATGTTCATAGATCAAGAACGGGATCTAGCAACCCATCATGACCACCAAATGTTAAAGAGTGAATTTTACCTCATTGAAACCCTTCAATTACTAGCCTTTTGTTGTAGTATGGTCCTTTCACCATATATATCTTGGAATGAGCATAAGCATGGCGTACTGTCTACTCATGCTTAAGTCCACATTAGATTTTACAACTTATGGTTAATGATCAAGAATCTATGAGAAACTATAGCCATATTAGCTTTGAATTAATCTTAATTTTATATAACAAAACTTAAGCTTAATTAGCTTGTAATTAAATATTTTCAACTTAGTATTTTTCATTGAATTATTTTGAATATACGTTGACAAATATTAGAATGTTTCTAACTCCTTCACTTACTCAGAATTATGTTCTTAATGCATACTTTATTATAAAGAATATGTGGTATGGGTGTTTTACATTTTAAAGCCATGAAAAACACATTAAAATTGATTTCAATATGAATGTATCGACTCCCTAAGTGTATTTATCGATACAATGCTTGGTAATAGAGAAACTAAGTTGAACCCTCATTTTATCAATACAATAATATAATTGACACAACCCTTTTCTATATCGATACATCATGGTTCAACGATCATATTTTGTATGTTTAAATGCAATGTGTAAATGCCCATGGTAATTGTATCAATACTTCACCACGAGAATGAATGAAGCTTCCAACAGTTCTATTACATCTCCAACAAGTCCCAATGGCCATAAACTCATTCCAAGCTATAAATAAGCTTCACCAACACTCTTATAAGTAAAAATCAAGAAGAGAGAAAGTTTAAAGCCTGTCACGACATGCCCTTACCCGTCACATGCTTGCTTGAATAATGATGCACATGACTTAAAATAGGAATTGGCCTTTGAGGTATCCTTTGATCAGGATTTGGACTAGGCATGATATGGTGATATTGAAAAGAGAACTAGTAAACAAATCGCTCGTCCAACTTGTCTCCAATGACCACTGCGAAGTGGCCAAAAACTTGGAGTTGCCATCGTTATTTAGGGCTAGGCATGATCAGATGCTTGAGAATGATATTCTGAGTTACGAAACCCAAAACATCAATTTCAAGGTCTATTAGATGTAGAGATTTGTTTATTAGGTTCAGTTGTTAGTTATTTATGGGGAAAGGTTAGTATCCCTATGACACCCAAAAATTCGTACCAACTAGCCATATATTACTTAGGTTTTGGTTTTCTCAGTTTTGACTTGTCATTATTTTGATATAATCCTCTTTTATGCATGAATTTTTTATAAAATCATAAACTCGGGTTTTTAAGAAAATTTGAATCTCACATACACCCCACAAAGGTAGCAAACATTGAGATTTAGACTAAAATGATCTCCAGATTTAATCTTAAAAATTAGATATCTGTTATTAGGCATTGGAGAAATGTCAACTCAAAATATTGCCTTGTAATTTTTTTTGAAAATTTTTAAAAAATCATGAATCCTAAATGGATACCATAAAAAGAAAACATGTTAATATGACAAAAAAATTATAAATATCGCATAAAAATAAACACATAAGGTAAGGAAAACAAAGAGGGAAGGGATAACTTGAATGTATCTTGTAATTGTCTTTGCTTATTAAGAAATAACTAGAGTGATAGTCTTGAGATGTATTTGGACTCAATGGTCGCTTAAGGTGCAAAAAAATGGTTTGGATTTAAAAGATCCAGGGATGTTTGGGAGAGAAAAAATAGATTTTAAACGAAGTTTGTAAGGTAGAGTTGTAGTATCCTCTTGAAAAATAGGGGTTGGAATGCCTCCAAAGATAGAAAGTTCAGAAAAAGTGAGGTTTTAGCATTGACAACATGTGTAGGGGAAATGGTGTGATGGACTTTGAAAAATCACTTTGAACTCATTTGGAATTGTTAAATTGCAAACGATACCTTCCCCAAAAGGGAATTTCATGTAGATTTAAAGAAAAATATTTTGATATTTGAAAAAATCATCTAATAGGCCAAAATGACTCAAATAAAATAAGAATCATTGACTCTAAGGGTTTGAGACAGCATCAGTTTAAAAAATCATAGCTCCCCCATCCAAAACGATCAATGGGCAAACAAGACACAGATAGAAAGGTAATTCAATGCCTTTTAAGGGAAAAATATCAAAAAATTTTGAAAAATCATTTAGGGTTCGAAAATGATTTTTTTAAATTATGATTATAGGGATACCAAGGCAAGAAGAGAGTGTTATTCAATTTTTCAGGTTTGTTAGTGTTAAACTCGAGCCATGAACATTCGAACGTCTATGACATAGAGAAAAGGATGACATGGGTCTCGTGAGTTCATTCCACAATCTTGGAGTAGTGTGGGATGATAAAACAACCCATTGACCATGTCACAAATAAGGGTGTTAAAATCAAGATCAAGGCCTTAACATATTTGACAAACAAAAGGGTATTTTCCTTATGAAAAATAGCATATATATTTTTTAAGCTCATTTAACCATGAATCTAGACCTAGAAAGCTTGATTTATCCCCAATATTGGAGGACCAATTTAGTGAAAATATTAAATCATGCTAGTTTGCATCTATTAGAGGTAACATAGACCTGGGGTTTTCGGATATCAAATTTTTACAACCAACAAGCAAGCATTTTGATAAAAATGTATGAAAAAAATACTATATGCATGGAGATGAATATAGATAGCATAAAAAATGACACTTTGGTAAGAAAAAATGGCAAAAATGCACAAAAAAAAAAAAGTAGAATGATACATGGACATATTAGCTACATGAATGACACCAAGAATCATGCTATGAAAGATGATATGACCATGTTTTAGCAAGGAAAAACATGTTGGGATATTCAAAATAAAAATTTTATTCCATAAAACCTACCAAAATGTAAGATAATGCATGAATATACTCAAAACATGCTCTGGTATATCGATACCAAAGGTTGTTTTGGCTCTTGGTATTGATACTAAAAACAATGTATCAATACCAAGCATGAAATTTTTTCCGATGTCGATGCTTCATGGTTTGCATCGATACAAATAGGTCTAAATTCATAATTTTAGCTTTAAAAAACTGAGTATTAATACCACAAGCTCCTGTATCTATACCATAGCTTGTATATTGATACATATTCCCCTGTATCAATATAAATGGACCCCATATCACAATTTAGCTTTGAAACAACTTGGAATCGATACCTTACACTTATGTATCGAGACATTCATGCATAAATGTGAATTTCCTTACCTTTAACTCTCCAAAAACCTTACCTTAGCCAAGAATAATGGGAAATTGACCCACACTCATTTGAATGACTCTGATGATAAGTAGGATGATGAGCTCCAATGCATTGGATAATGGCTTAAACAAAATGGGTTGTCTACAATTGCCCCTTTTTGGCTGTTATTGAGTATCAAGAATAAGGCAAAGATAAATAAACATTATTTTGTCTGAGGTGGATGATGTTTCTTGAATGGCTATAAAAATGGGATTTCATTAATGTTTTATTGTGATAATCATAATCTTTAGTGACAATTTCAATGAAAGTCTAGATAGGTTTCGTAAGGTTTGACCTTCTATTAGGCTTTTGGATTTTTTCCTAAGGTTTGACCTCTTTAGATAGTTATTAGCTAATGTGGATTTTGACTCAATATGTGCCTAGCTCTTTGTGGATGGACTCGATTGGTGCTTACTCTTTGTGAACAGACTCAATTGGTGCCTAACTATTTGTAGACCGATTCAATTAGTGTCTAATTCTTTGTGGACAGACTCGATTGGTGCTTGGGTCTTTGTAAACAAACTTCATTAGTGTCTAGCTCTTTGTGGATAAACTTGATTGGTGCTTAATTCTTTGTGGACAGACTCGATTAGTGCTTGGCTCTTTGTAAATAGAATCTGTTAGTGTCCAAATTATTGTAGACAGACTTGATTAGTGCTCAGCTCTTTGTGGACAGACTCGATTAGTGCCTAGCTCTTTGCGGATAGACTTTATTGGTGCCCAGCCTTTTGTTAACAAGCTCGACTGGTGCCCAACTTTTTGTGGACTAACTTGATTAGTGTGGATAGTTTCTATAGATGCCTAGCTCTTTGTGGACAGACTTGATTGATGCCTAGCTCTTTATAGACTGACTCGATTGATGCTCGACTTTTTGCTTAAAACTCTATTGGTGCCCAACTCTTTAAGAACAGATTCGGTTGGTGTTTAACTCTTTATGGATAGACTTGATTAGTATTTAGCTCTTTACGAATAGACTTAATTAGTGTCCAACTTTTCGTGGACAAACTTGATTGGTACCCAGCTCTTTGTGAACTGACTCAATTGGTGCCCAGCTCTATGTAGACAGATTCTATTGGTGCTCAGCTTTTTATGGACTTAGAGGGAATATGTCCAGCTCTTTACGGACTAAGAAGGGGAATAGATGTCCAGCTCTTTGTAGACTAAGGGATATGAGTTTAGGTATCGTTTTTTGGATGGCCTTTCAATTTACAAGCTCATGAGGTCAGGGATTCTTACTTGGAACTTTTCAAGGCTTTTTGAAAATAAGAATCTAAACTTGAGGTTCTTTGCTAGTTTGACTTTTATAAGCAAGAGTTTACACTTGAAGGATGTTAATTATTGTATGAATGTTGCATGAGCATGCAAATGTATGTTTAAATGATAAAAATGTGATGATTTTAAAGGCCTAATCCAGCGATCAATTTTGGCCTTTCAGTTGGTGTTTGAGGCAGACTGATATGAATTCTAAAGGTTTTGATAACAAGTGAAAAGGGAATTTTTACCCCTTTGGGCTAGAAAGAAGGTTTTGAATATGTTTTCAGGATAAAAAAATCTGAGGGCAAGACTGATTATGGTTCTAAGGTTTATTTTTGATATTTACACGTGAAACAAAGTTTCAGCAAAGTTCCATCTTTTTTAAAGTAATGCTAGGAAATCCTGTTATCAATTTTGTTCATTGATCAAGCATTATCAATTAAATGATAAACATGATGTAACATGAAATGTAGGGGTTATAGAAAAGTATTACAAGAAATCAAGTAATTGTATTCTGTTCAAAGAAAAGGAATACAAGTTATGACAAAATCTGAGATCATGAAAGATTTGTAGATATAAAAAAGTTGAAAATGATTTTTCAAGTGGAAGGGCCCCGATGCTAACGACATGAATCTTCCACGAAACACTTTTGAAGTTTTTTCTTCAAACATTCAATCCTTCTAGTGTTGGTAGACCCATGAGAGGATTCTTTTGATTGCCCTATGATGTGATGGTTATGTTAGGGTTAGGTAGGTGCTTATTTTTCTTTCTAATTTTGGGTGAGAATAAGGTTTTGTTAGATAGGTCAGAGTAGAATAGGTGAACCAGGCTATGATTCAGCGTTTTGATCATAGAAGGGTATAATGAGTATATCTGGGCTGTGATGGTTTGGTATGGTTAGATTTAGGCAAGGGTAAGCTTTGGTCATTTAAGCCACCTGCTGGGGCTTTCAACTGAAGTGAATTTATCCACCTGGATGCCTTTTTCGGTTTTCATCCTAGGTTTTTTTTTAGAAAAAAAATTATAAGATAATTTTTTGGTTTTTCATCAAAATCCTTTCAGGCATAGTATTTTTTAAAAGAGTTAGAGTTAATAAGGTTGGGTAAGCTGCCACTATATATCTCGATTAAGATCAAGGTTTATCCAGAGAATACACATTTTTACTCCGTATGGTCCTTCTCAGTTTGGGGTCTATTTTCCTTGAGCATCTTTATGGATTAAAAGAATTTGCTTAAGCATTAGGTCACCTTCTTAGAAGTGACGAGAATGGACCTTTTTGTTATTGGCTCTTATCATACACTTTTGGTACATTTGCCCATGGCAAATAGCTTTCATCTTTTTTCTCTTTAATGAGATTGAGCTATTCATATTGGTCCTTAACCTATTTAGCTTCTTCAAGTTGTGATTCCATTAAGACCCTTCGTGAAGAGATCTCAGCCTTAATGGATAAGACACTTCCATACCATAAACTAGGAAAAATGGGGTGACACCCATAGAAATTTGAATTGCTATGAGGTAAGCATTTAGTGCGAAAAGCAGTTTCTCATGCCAGTCTTTGTGCATTTCAACCATCTTTTCAACTATCATTTTAATATTCTTGTTGGCTGCTTCAACTACCCTATTCATTTTTAGAAGGTATGGCACTGAATTATGATACTAAGTTTTGAACTATTTGCAAATAGCTTGTATGATTTTGTTTTTCAACTTGTATCCATGTGGGAAGCCCATATCTGTAAATGATGTCCCGCTTTACAAATCTGCACATAGCAAAGTTGGTGACATTAGTATATGAAGCTCCTTCTACCCATTTGGTAAGGTAATCAATGGTGCCCAAGATAAACGGTACCTGTTAGAAGCCTCAGGGGTAATCGGTTTGATCATGTCCATGCCCCATATAAAGAAAGGCTATGGAGTTGTCATGACATGTAATGGTGATGATGGGACATGGATTTCGTCTAGTAGATTTAGCATTGGTGGCATTTTCGAGCATAATCAATGCAATCCTTTTCAAAAGTCAACCAATAATAACCCGATCTCGTAACTTGCCTTGCCATTCATTGTCCATTGGCATGTATACAAGAGATTCCCTTATAACCTTCTTCTAAGATTCTTTTAGCTTTGGAAGCATCCACACATTAGAGTAATACTTGAGTTTATGAATACAGCAGTCGAGAATATACTTTTGTAGGAGTATTAGAATGGATTAAAATATTCTTTTTTTTGGGGTGCTTATTAAATTAGGGGCTCTTGTATTGGTTGGGTTGTGAGGTTATGCATTTTGAGTAGTGTTTTGAGTGGGACTTTACACGATGCTCATTATTAAGACAGACTTGGCAGAATAGATTGGTTGTGGCATTGGTGAATAAGGGTTAAAGCTCAGGTACAACATGTTTAAAAAGTACATATCTTATGCCAAATGTGGGTTCTGAGTGAACTTAGTATGATTTTGGCTAACAGCATTCAGTTTCTTCTTTTTACACAGCCATTAACTTTTTGGTTAAGTCAGATGATTCTTTTCCTGGTATCTTTCCAATTTTTATGGCATTATTAGTCATCTTTCCTAATATGACCATGTCAGCAAAATTCTTTTTTATGTTGCTGACTAGTTTCTCGTAGTAGGGATTTCAAAAGGTGTTGACAAACATGACTATCATTTCCTTTTCAGTTAGCAGAGGGTGGACATGAGTGGCTTTCTCTCTTCATCTCTGGGCTTATTATCTCATGTTTTCAAGGCTTTCTCTTCCATGTTCATAAGGGACGGGTTATCTAAAACATAATCAAATACGTGCTTATATTGATCAAGGAAAGTGCAAGATAGATTTGCCCATGTCTAAGTTCTTACTAGATCAAGCCCTATATACCAACGGGTGGCTGCCCTGATTAGGCTATCTTGAAAGTAGTGAATTAACAACTTTTCATTCTCCTTGTATCCAACCATCTTCTGACAGTACATGTAAAGGTGGGTAGTGGGGTCTATAGTCCCTTTTGTATTTTTCAAAATCCGATGCCTTAAACTTTATCGGAATGACAAGATTAGAAACTAGTGGGATTGATGGTACCAAAAGATGCTATTCATGCAATGCCCCTTTTATGAGTGTTGGTGGCTTTAATATCACCATTCAAGTTGCTCTCGAGATTGATTGGTCCTTTTCTCACATCGATGGTGCTTTTTTACCCTTTATCTTTTAGAGCCTCGAACAATAGCTTAATTTATTCTACAATATGAGCATGGAGTTCTTCATTCTTACGGAGTGACTATTCCTAGGACTCCCTACACATGATTTCCAGTCGTTCAATGCAGGCTTGATGGTTTTTTCCATGGCTTTTCTAATGATTATGAGTGTTATACCAATGACAAATGGTAGGTTCCATGTTTTAAAGCACCTTGCATTTTAGATTATTGTTGGATTAGGCTTTTATAATATGCCATGAGATGTTTGATGAGATTATGGTAAGTATGCAATCATGATAGTAGATGGCTATGAATCAATAAATAAAGCAATGAAAGAATTGGGTTAGTTATGTAAATGCAAAAAGGACAATTGGATTAGGGGACAGCTTCACCAATAGCATCTTTCATAAAGCAATAAAATAGTTTGATTACATATAATCACACATGATCATATTCATAAATGCCTAACACGGATACATTGTTTGATCACATGTTTTAAGAAATATAGCAGCTTATGTCTCTAATAGGTGTGATATCTTGTCTTAAAGACTTAGATGCGTTGATCATGTCATTCACCTCTACTTGGGTTGCTTGAATCTATTTGGTGAGATAAGGATGGTGGTACTGATAGTTTTGACAGCTTGATCAACTATTTGCTGCCACTCTTGCTCTCGTAGCTTTGAGGCTCTCAATACTCCTCAATGTGATTTTAATGAGTTTGTAGGGATTATTCTAAGTCTTAGATTCTGAGTGCCAAAACTTCATTCTCGACCCTACTTGCTTTCAAATCTCACACTTGCACTTCTAGACGTCTATTATTCCTTTGGTAAGTTGATGTAAGGGCACGAGCTCTAATAAGCTTCTTTCTATTGACTTTGGCTTTTTCTTTCCATTGATATGGCTTCTTTTTGAGGGCAACAACCTCTACCTGCCACTCTAATACCTCTCTATACAGTGAGTTTGCCTTCAAGCATGAAAGGCTAGCCAAACTTTAAGATTGTATTCTACATCATCATAATCAAAGTCTCAATGCTCAAGGTCTTGAACAAAAGAGATGAGTTATTAGCACTAAAATTGTCATAGGACTAGGATGGGCGCGTAGCTAGTGTTTCCTCATAATCCTATAAGCGGTACATAATTATAATCTCTACATTAGTATATGGTTGTCTAGGGAGAAAACCAATAGGCCTTCCAAGCCATCTTTTTACTACCTAAATTCTAGAATTTTTAGACCTATTACTTTTCGGACTTGTCTTGGGGCCATCCCTTCTTAAAGACCTTATAGATAAGGTTGAAGTTAAGCAAGAAATTGTATAACATTCTCTTCTCTTCAAGGCAAAAGTGGTTGACAAGCCAAATATGAAGAAGTACGGCACATTTAATGAATCGACCTGTCCTTGTTTTCTTACAAAAATTAAAGGCTTGAATAGTCTCAGTAACAATAGGATGTATGGGGTTGATATTGCAACCTAATTGGGAAAAAATGTTTGCAACCACTACCTCCACGTAACTTAGAGTCTCTGGGAATATGACCAACTTATATATTGCCAAAAATTAGACATCTTGAATTTTTTTGTATTTGGAGTGTTTGCCATCACTTCTTTCAGACTAGCTCGAGAGATACACTCATTATACCTTTTTTTTCTTGATATGGCCCTCAATCCATGATTTCATGGCTTCAAGGATTTGTACTAACTTTTTTTTTTTTTAAATTTAAGGTTGCATTGGTTTAAAATATACCTTATTGAACTTGGCCCTTTCAATATTGATCAATGCCATATATTCATTAATTAGGGGGACCAAATCTTCCTTATTGAAGGTAAAACATTGACATGCTATATTCTAAAACTGAGATGCTGCTCATAATAGGCCAACATCCAAATGAACCTAGAGTAAGAGAGCTATGTCTCTGTAACATTTTGTGATGGATTCCCTTTACTACTGTTCCATCTAGCCCGTATACACTTCAAATCTTACCAATCATTCTAGTGGTACCCCATCTTAATCATTTCATATATCATCAAGATATACTTAGGTTTAAGAACGTCCCCATTTTCACGTTTTCAGTGCTCTGACCATGCTTAGAATTCTTCAAAAGACTTCAAATTAGAAACAGACTATTACTCTATGACAGACACACCTTGCTGAACACTAAACCTATGGTTAATTATCCCGTGATGATGATTATGATGTTATGATGCATGCATCAATCATAAACAAAAATGAAATAAGTTAGTGACTGTATAATGTAGTATAGATGAGAAATATAGAATTGATACAAAAATAAATCATGAAAATTCCCATACAATAGGTGTTACGGAGCCTAGGAGCAGACCTGACGTGCACGTGGATAGCATAATGACTGTTTGAATAAAAAAATATCCTTATGGAGCTAATGTGGTATCTCATTCAGGTAAAAAATAATTTGTTATGTGGTGACGTTCGTTCATTACCTTTTGTGGGAAATATACGCTAAGCCATTATTCGAACATTATATTGACTTATTCAGTTTGAATAAACTTTCCTTTTTTCTGAAGGTATAGAGCCTTATAGGTGGTGACATTTGCCTATTACCACTTATTTATCGACGAGAGTTAGCTAGCAATCAAACATCATAATGACATGCCCCAATAAAGTAAGTTGGATGTCTTTCAAGGCATGAAGCAGCAAGTATTGGCAAAAATGTTTGTTCGTCATTACCTATATGACTATAATATATAGGAGTAAAGGCAAGGAGTATTTTCCTAACTATTCTCATTCTCCAGGTTATTCTAGTAGCATTCTAGTATGGTTTAACAAGGTTAGGTTTGTAAGGCTCGCTATATGGGTTTAAGTTGGTGCCTAAATTGGTATTTGAATCACTCTTTTATCCTATAAAGACAGCCGAGTACCCTGATACTAGGCTCATCGCTGGCTTGGTGAAATGGGTTTGATGCGATAGATGTATTTTCCTATGCAAATGTGAAGGGGTACTCATGAGAGATGTAGATAATTTACACCCCAAAAGGCATTGTTATGCTTATATAAAGGGGTATTCATGAAAGTGGATAGCTAACTTCTTCATAATAATTAGGCCCTAATCTCGC
>JBBYHK010019157.1:0-10857 GCA_038382065.1 Adansonia grandidieri | reverse complement strand
GCTCTTGCCAAATGATATTTAAAATTATATAAAATAAGTCATTGACATGTATATGTTATTATAATGATTTGTATATTACATTTTAACAATATATTTGCAACTATGTAAATGGATTGAGATAACAATTTTAAGTGTATAATAATATTAATTTAAGTGAAACTAATTCTTGAATTTGAAAAATTATTAAATTATGCTTGAATCCAAAACAATCATGTCAGATATATATTTATTTTTAAATATTATTTATTTTTTATATATCAATAAAATTTTAATTAAATCTAATTTGATCCAATAATTTGTTTAAATTTGATCTAATTTAATTTTAAAATTAATAAATTGAACTTAAATAACCCAAACTGAATGCTTTAAATTTAAATAATTCGAATATCAAACTTAAAATGGCTTGAATTAGAATTAATTTAAACCTATAAATAATCTTATAAATTTTAAAATCAGAATTTATTCAACTAAAATTGATACCACCCAAATATAGCGTGCAAGGAAAGGCTTCGGCATGGCCACAGTTGAGAGGGAGTTGTCTGTCTGTCGATGATGGAGAATGCTGCAGCTTATAACAGTAGTAAATGCGTAAGGTTAACTAATCAAGAAACACTCATTTACTTCTGCTTTAATTCCACCTTTCTTTTGTAAATTATATTATTATTATTATTATTATTATTATTATTATTATTATTATTAGGTATTGTTAATTAGTGCCTTTAGGATTTTTTTCAAAGTTAGTTAATATATTATTTATGCTAGAATTCGGATTATCCTTATTTAAAATAAAAATAAAATACTTTAATCGGTATTAAATGATTTACGTATATAGAATAATTGAATATTTTCACATAGAATTTTTTTGAAGAAATAGCTTGTGAGTTTTAACTGATCTACCTATCAAGAACAACAAAATAGAAAATCATATCTCAAATCGAAGGATCGGCGAAATCCCTGGTTAAAACCAAACTCCATTTGTTCTTGTACACCAAGTCTAGCTATCACAAACCAAAGCCATCCAATTATCTGACCTCCAACAATAATCCACACAAGTGACTCGAAAAACCTTCATAAAATAGTCGCTGTGTTTTGCCAAGAGTTATGCCAATGGTTTAAGTTTCATAAACCTTCCGTCGACCAAACACCTTTACCACGTTAAAGAACCAAGAACAAGAAAATGTTTTTATTTCTCAAATTTTTAGCGTGTAGCTAATGTGATAACAAAAAGGCGTTCTATCCTACACGTCCAAGGACGGCAAAACATACTATGAACACTTACAGTTTTAGCTCCTGAAATAATTGAATTATTCAATTTAATCCGCAAGAGATCAATGTATCTACAATTTAATCCAATCGTATTTTAATTACATAAATCACCTTTACGTATATGACCCATTAAGCTTATAACATGTTGTCAATAAATATAAATCAATTTAGTTAAGAATATTTATATTTATATTTATAGACAATAAGTGTAGCAATATATCATGGCCATCCAAATGCTAGGGGAGTTAATATGGTTTGACAAGTCTTTTAATATACAACATGTGAATGTAATTCGATCTTTTCATCATATATCTCAAAAAAAGTAAAGAGTATGGTGCAGTTTTTACTCTTAGCTCTTTCCATATCATCTTGCAGCCCTTATGTGTTAACTACATAATTGTTATTGTCTTGGCCAAGAACTTTAACTTAACATGGGCTAGAAACAAATGGGATATATTCTCTCATATCACTTGGGTTGATGAATCCTTTCTAAATTACTCATCCACCTTCAATATGTTTCATCTCACACCTAAAACCAACCTTTGGTATCCATCCTTGTGAACCCGTCCATGATGATTTCTAAGTAGCAGAATCCATATATAAGGTAACTTGGTGTACAAATCTAAGAATTACTTGCATTACTGACACATGAGAGTATTTTCCATAAACATTTGAGTCAAATACCCAATGGAACTCTTATAATGAGTTATGCTTAATGAACTTATTACTATATCAAGCACCTATATATTATCTTTAAGTATCATTATACTTCAACTTATGAGATTAGCTGCATACGTTACATGTATGGAGACTTAACATATACCAATCTTTGAATGCCCTATATTAACAATACAATAACTAGAAATAGTTTTAGAGATACAGCATATATGACTTTTTCTTTATCCTTAAGCTACATCTCATTTATGTAGAAAAAAAAACACACAAAACAAAAGTTATCTTACCAAAAATAATATCGAGTTAAGGATGATTTGCAGTTGGAAACAACCCCTTTCCCCTCTGTTCTAAAACTAATAGAGTGCCAGTGAGACATTTGAAATGCTCCTCACCTCGGTTGTACTTTCTCCCGTAAGTTCAAACCGGTTAATTCCTAGGTTCAACATAAAGCAAGATGTTAAGCAAACAGGGCAAATTCTCGTTTAAGAACAAAGATATACCTACAAGTTTTACAAATTTACAAAGCATATGTGAGAGACATTTGAGAGTTTGGGAGCAAAGAGAACTTACAGCTGGACTTGCATGTTGGGTTAACTATTGGAAGCCCCTTGATCCAAAAATAATGGAGTTCAAAGATTTAAATGCTAATTTTCAAGCGTGAAAAATATATTTTTTTAAGGTTTTATATAGCTTTTCGGATAGAATAAAGTTTTACACCTCTAAGTAGAATTATAAAATAATAAAATAGAAAAGGTTTTTTTTTTTTTTTTATAGATAACATAAAGTTATATTTTTTAATAACTTATCTTTTAACATAAATCATGTTCTCATACAACAACTTTTTAATTAAGTATTGTGTTTTTAACATAATTATTTTGATATCATTGATCAAATATAAATTTTTTATTTAATTATAATTTAGTTACTTCAAAAATTAAAAATAAAAATAAAAAATAATTGCTAGCCAATTAAATGAGTCTAATAGCATTTTGAGCTCATAACACTTAACTCAATTGTCTAAGCAGGTTAATAAGAATATCTTATATATTTTTAGAAGAATATTCAATAATGATACATAAAAAGAAAATACATCAATGACTAATATAATATCTTAAAAATAATAATTTCCTATGAAGTTTGACGTCATTTTTAACAAACGTATCGCCTGATTTTGACAACTAAATTGCTTGATTTTATGAAATCACTTTGGCGTCATACTTTGATTCGTTTAATCTAATACGTTGATCGAAAAAGTGGTAACTGAATTATATAACCCTGGATTTGACACAATGTTGACTATCAAGGCTTCATATAAACTCTAGATTTGACTGTAAGCTTCAATCATCAACCGAATCTGCAGATTGCGATGGGAGTTATTTCTGATCGAGACTGCATGTTTTGGATTTAGTAAACGTTTATAGTCTGTTCGTAAGTCTGCTTTTGTCAGAAAAAAAGCAATTGATCGGAAGAATCAGAATTAAGTTTAAATTATTTGTGAATACATTTTTAATTATATTAAATTTATTGTATTTATTATAATTATAGACATTATAAATATTATTATAATTAATTATAATAAATATCAATAATAAACATTAATAGAAAAGAAAACTAAAACCGTTAAATAACGTCATATCCAAAGTAAGAATAGTTACTTGATGACTAAGAGAAGACTTGAAGCTTGATGGACATGGCAGTTCCATAGAGATGATGTTAGAACATAGCAATATTTTATGATTTCAATTAAGAAGGCCTTATCAAGCTTTTTGTGCTAAGTAAATTCTTTCAATAACTGGATTAAGACCATATAAATTCGATAAATTTGCAGTGTCTTTCCCGTTGATGTAATACTGTGTTGGTGCTTCATTAATCACACTAGTGTTCTAACCTGTAAGAGATTGGATCTCTATGTTCGACTATCATAGTAATTTCTTGTATATCACCTTCCATAAATAGTTGTATAAATTAACTAAATTGAATTCTTAGTTTAAATTAACTAAATTGAATTTCAAGTTTAATCCGCACATTATTTAAGTTTATGCAAGACTTCCTGACTTTCAATTTTCCAACTTGCCTAACAAACTAAATCATTTTCCTTAATTTTTTCAAATATTTTTCATTAACTGTGCTTTTAGGAGGTAAAAAAAAAGGATAATATCAAACTTTTAACTTGTCAATGTTTAAGTATTTAACAACAAATATGATACTACTAGAAAATCATACATACGGACTATTAAATTTTTCATATTTTGTAAGATAAATTAGATTACTATCTACAATTTATTTTCGTAATTATCTACCTTAAATTTATTTTATATACACACACATATATATATATATATAAATATTCTCATATGTACATATTGCACCTTACTTCATTGAAGTAATTTTTTTCACCTTACTCTCGAACAATATAAAGATTCTAATGCCAAGAGTGCATATTGCAACATTGCCAACACTAATATAAACGCACCAAATGTTTGCACCTTGCCCGAAAGGGTGTGATGAGCTTTTGGATGTTTGAAGCTAAGTCACAGCACTTGCAGATTAATTATGCAAATCAACTGGCAGAATATTAAGAAACTGTCCGTACCTAACTATTATCATATTCAAAGGAAGATGGCCCTTGCCAAAAAGCATGATCAAATAGAAGGCCAGTGGTCAACAAATCCAGGTTTCTACTACTCACACTATTTACTATACAGATAGATGAGCACTATTTCACGTTGCGACAATCACAATTAACATACAACTGAACAAACTATGGTCAAATATTTGAAATTTGTCAGCATGAAACGAACAAGCAAAAGAGAGGGCTTTCTAAGGTGCAATTTTGACTTTATGTTACTTGGATGGATGTAAGTATTAGATAAGATATCTATTTAATACATGTATGTTTAATTTTTTTAAATTTTTATATATTTAGAGGATTTTGAGAAGACATTTGCTCATATCAATATACCAAAACATATCAAATACAGTTATCAAATATGGATACTTAAGGAAAAAAAAGAAAAAACAACAACAACAACAACAACAATAATAATAATAATAATGGAAATTGATTGCAGCTGGTAACTTCATTGAACCAAGCCAAACGATGGAAATTCCTTCAAAAACTAGAAGAACGGAAATGGACTACTTGTGTTTGCAATTAAAATTGTCAACAAGCAAATAGACATAGCCAAAATTATACCAGTAGAACTGAGATTCATAGGGGGAAAAACCTGGAAATCCAAACAAAATTATTCCACCTATCAAAAATTGAACCCATATGCATAACTATAATAAAGTTCTAACCTCTGATTATCCCTCTCCTCATTAATCTTCCACCAGCAATCATCATTCATTCACGACCGCTTCCTACAGCAACGATATACAACTGCAGCCGCAACAACAATGGCCGCTGCTGTTCCTGCCGCCACAACCAGCACATTCAACCCTTTATCTTCGCAACCACCACTCTCACCAATGTTCTCCTTGAACTTTCCGGTAATGGCTTCGTTTGTCTTCTCGTCCACCATCTCCTTTAATGCCAACATGTTAAATTCCAACACCATTGCCTTTTCCTCGTATTCACGTTTTTCTTCCTTACTTCTCTTCAATTCAGCCCTGGTTCTAGCCACCTCGGCTTCCAGGTCTGCAACTTTCTTCTTGAACTCATCGATCTTTTCCCTCATTTCCTCTTCGACCCTGATTTTCTTACTCCTTTCCTCCGTTACCCTCACTTCTAGAACCCCTAATTTCCTCTCCAATTCCCTCCCTTTCTTCTCACTCTCAACTTTCTCTTTCTTCAACTCAGCGATTTCCTTGCCCAATCTCTCGATCACAAACCCTTTCTCTTCCAATCCTCTCTTCAACTCAACCACCTCCTTGTTCGCTTCTTCTACTTCGCTCATCGAAGTTATCAGATCATGTTGAAGCCTCGTAACCTCGGTTTCAAGGTCAGCCGATCTCGCGGCTATGGATTCTAGGAAACTCGTATCCTCCTCCCACTGATCCATTTCTAGTCTCATTTCTTCTTCCTTGTTTTGCAGTTGATCCATTTCTAGATTCAGTTTATTGATCCGTTCCTTCATTGCTTTGTTTTCGTTGGTCAGTTCCAGTTTCTCGCTCTCAAGTGATTCGATTTTACCAGCCAATTCGGATATTTTGGTTTCATCAGCATCGTAAAAATTCTCAGCCGTCTCCAACTCCCCGTTGATGATCGACGAATCTGCCATTTTCTTAAATCTTTGTTTGCCTTCCAAGAAAATCACAGAGATAAAAAGTTAGAGGAAGAGAAAAAAAACCTAACAAAGAAAGAAAAAAACCCAATATATATATATATATATATATTTAGTTTTATGAGATAAAAGAGAGATGAAAAGAGAACATTTTTTGCTTTTCTTCTTCTTTTTTTTTTTTTTTCCCTCTTTTAATGCAAATTTTCCATGAAAATGCGAAGAAAGAATTGAAAAAGAAGAACACAAGAACTTGCACCTTTGTTTTGCAGATTATTCGATTAGGGTTTCTGCAATAATTTTTTTTTCCTTTTTATATATATTTTTTGAATTTCAGATAATTTGTTTAGAAATTCGAAAGGGAACAAAAACAAAATATAAAAGCGGACAGTTAAGAATTACGAGAGAGAGAGGGAGGTGGCAGTGGCAATGAAACTGATGAAAGGGGGGAGTGCATCTAAAATTCGATAATTTTAAACATAATATTATATATTATATATTATATATTATATAATATAAATATAATGTAAAAAAATTGAAATATAACATAAAATATGGTAAGATATAAAAAAATAAACACAAATATATATTCAAAATATATAAAAATTTAATTATTATCGTATTAAAATTTATATAAATATATAATATTTTAAACTTACTTATAATAAAAAATTAATATCATAACGTGAATAAACAAATCACTAATTTAAAAGCACAATCTTCAAAAGGTAAGTTCACGACGTATTAAAAAAATTATTATTAAAATTTGGAACGTTTAAAAAAAATTCTTATCAAAAAATTATTAGTGCTAAATAATGTTATTGCATATATATATTATTATTATTATTATTATATTTTGCGTTATTGTCTAAAGAAAAGATTTATATAAAATGTTAAGTAGTAAAAGCATGCATGGAGTTAAATGCTCTGATACGTTAGTATTGAAAATTTCAAATTATGCTCCGATGCATTAGCATTGAAATTTTCAAATTCTACACATATTAACTGTATTTATCATAAATGAGGCGATAATCATGCAGGTTGGGAGGGTTCAAATCCAGTTATTTTAGGTTTAGAGTTATTTTAAATTTGAGTCGTTTCAAGTTTTAATCATTTTGATTTCGAGTTTCAATTTGAGTTCAAATATTTTATACATAAGTTTATTTTATTGTTAGATATAATAATTTTTATGTAATATAAATATTTATATCTAAAAAATTATTAATTTATTATTATTTTAAAATAAACTTTTGTTGTAATAAGATATTTTACTAATATTTATATATTTAAATTAATATTTTTTATCATAAAAAATATATAAAATCAATTTATTCTATAAAATCAATTTGTTAAAGAATTTATTATAAAAATTATGATATATTAAAAACTGGTTATACTAATATTCAAAATAATTGATTTGATGAATTCGAATTTTAACATGTAAATATATTATAATTTATATTATTCATATATATAAATATAATTGTAAATACTAATAATTAAATCAAAATGGACAAATAACTATATTTAAAGAATAAATAAAAATATAAGAATATAATTTAAGAGCTGGTAAGACAATAAAAAAAAGAAGTATTAATAATTAATTCTTGCATAAGTTTTTTGATCTAATGATCTAATCTTAACTTAAAACTAAATTTTCTATTAAAACTAAATATTTTTCAATTAATAAGATTCATCTTATTTATACATAAGAACTTTAGTTTCATTAAAATAATTATCAAATAAATTTATTTTATAGTAATTAATCCAAATTGAAGTTTAAATTAAATTATTTTACTTTCAAAGGTTTAATTTTTAATTAACCTTAGTAAATAAATAAATTTATTTATTAAAATTTTAAATCGCTATTATAAAATTATTTACTCTTAATAAGTTTTATCAAATTTATAAGTAAACATATTAGTTAACTTTTGTTAAATAAGTTTATGTTATAATAAATAAAAAAAGAATTAAGGTTTACATTAGCTTTCTTCATTTTCAAAAAACTAATTTTCATTAATGGTAAAAAGTGAATAAATTTATTTGATTAATAAAAAAGAGTTAAAACTTATATCAAATTTCTTTTGCTTTTGTACTTTTAATTTCCACATAGCATTAAAAAGAATAAATTTTTATTAATCTGATATAATTTGCACTTGAAACAAACTTTATATATTAATGCAAATTTTGTTAATGAACACTTTATTAATTTTATTTATTTTTAAAATATATAATTATATATTTAAAAATTCATAAAATAATTAAAATTCACATATAATATTACCAATTTGTGACTGCAAAAACTAATTTTTTTTAAGTAAACTTATAGAAAAATATTTTTAATCATATTTATATATTAAAATCAATATTTATTAGCACCAAAATATTATAAAATTAATTTTTATATAAAATCAATTTGATAAATAATTTTATTATAAAATTATAAAATTGTTCATTAAAGTTTTTCACTTTATAAAAATTATTTATTACTATTTAACTATTCTTATTTTTAGTATTAAATTCAAGTTTCGGTTTGGGTTGGCCTTGAGTTCAAGTTTTTTTTTTTTTTGGGTTTGAGCTTTTTTAGGCTGGGTCACTTCGAGTTATAGTCATTTTGGGCTAGAGCTAATTTAGGTTCAAGTTTTTCAGATTCGGGTTTTTGACTTTGGTATAATTGGGTTAGATTCAAGCTCAAGCCTTTTTGGATGGATTTTCGGGTTTATTTTATCACCTCCAACAAAAAGCATCTTAAAACATAGGTTAAGTTATTAGGCTTTTTTTCTCAAAATTAAAGTGTTTTAAAATTTTGATTCCTAAAATAAAAAATTTCACAAAAACTATCTATTTATATATATAATATACTAGCTTTTGTGACACATGCGAGTGTATGCGAGATTTTATTTCTAAAATAAAATTAGATAAATAAAAAATTATAATAATAAATAATTACAGGTATTAATGAAATAACTATACTATTTTTAAAAAATTATAATCCATGTTATTTCTTATGATAAAGTTATTACTTTAATTTAATACCGATTTAAGAAAAATCAAAGTTTAAATCAATCTACTATGTATTAAAAAAAAAAGATGTTTATGTAATAAAAAATTTTGTCTTTTTTTTAGAAGAAAAAAAATGTAGATAATTTTAATAGCTTTGGGAAGTGGATAATTATCAGTTATTTAAGGGTTGGCCTTGAAGGAAATGATTTTTTATCCAGCCTTTTTTTTTTCTCTCTCTGAACGGTTCAATTGGGATTCTTTTTGTAAAAGTCATGGGGATAAATAGATATGACCCTAATGATTTATAGAATTTCACCTGTACTCATTGCAGGAAAATTTTTATTCAAAAAATAAAATTTAATTAGTTGCTTTTGACATATATGAAATTTATGATTTATATTTCTCTTGTTCGACATAAGATTTTAAAATATATTAAAAATATATATATTTTATTGTATAATAAATTATTAAATCCCCATCTTTATTTTTTTCTTCAATTTTATTCAAAAATAGATAAATAAACATACGTATCATAGCATAAAATAAAAAAGGAAAAATCTCACAAACCTGAACGAGCTCAAATCAAATAACTTGAACCAAACCCGAAAGCTGAATCCCAAAAATTCTAAATTAAAAGACTAACATAACCCAAACCTTAAAAAACAAACTCAAAATAAAAGAAATCTAATCTAACCCAAGCCAAGACCAATTCTAACTCAGAAACCACCCAATTACCACCACTGTCCATAATAAAAGCGCAGCATGACACAGTGTAGTGCACTTTAATTTTTCAACAAAACCAAATTACCAATAGATACTGTTGTAAGATTAATTAATTCGGGCATATGTCTTATCTTCAATCTTCAATCAAACATGAACATGTATAAATCTGCATTTATCAATAGTAACAATTTCATTTCTTGCACTTAGCAGCACCATAGTCACTGGAAATTCTTCTTTCCTTAATGAATTATGAGTATTGAAACACGATTTATTTGCATTTTGAAATGCAGTGATTCACATCTCTGAACGTGAAAAATGATGAATCTCTCTTCAACCCTTCGATTCACGTTTACAAACGTAAAAAATGATGAATTCCTCTTCAACCTTCTTTAGTGATATATTGTGCAATATAGGGGTATCTTTGATACTTAAAAATCATTGCTATTATCATTTGAAGCAATAGTACATTTGGAGTATGAAAAAGAAAAAGTGCATTGTCTAAGAAAAAACAATTGATAGTACTAATAACTTACTTGTCATTGTAAATTAAAAATACATAGAGAGTACTAAAAAAATTAAAAATATATTGAAAAAAAAGAAATAAAGTGGTAATATCATTACCTTATTTATAATTGTAAACAACTTTAAATATATTATTTTAATATTAAAAATTAATCTAATTTAAATTTAAGATATAAAATATAATTTATTTATTTAACATATATTCAAGTGTAGCATAACTCTAAATAAAACGTACAATAATTCCAAATAAAGTGTATTACGAGTTTGAATAATATGTTGACTAAGTTTACTCCAAAGTATTTTATATTTAGAGAAGTGACGTATTTTATGTATGTACCCACACCGCCTATCTCCATGAATCACGTTTCTGGTAATTATGAACAGCACTACTAAACAACTTTCTCTTCTACTATATTCATTGAGCTGTTAAAATAGTTAACATAAT
>JBBYHK010019146.1:0-10857 GCA_038382065.1 Adansonia grandidieri | reverse complement strand
CATACCATGGAGTACTCTGTTGAGTTATCATGAGTTGTTCATCCGAGAACTTATCTTGCAACAGCTTTGGTTCTTCACTTGTGACTAATCTACTCAAATGGTTAGCAACAAAATTTTCAGCTCCTTTCTTGTCATGTACTTCTAGATCAAACTCTTGTAACAAGAGTATCCACCTTATCAATCTGGGTTTCACCTCTATTTTAGCTAACAGGTACTTTAGAGCTACATGATTAGAGTAAACTATCACCTTCGTACCAAGTAAATAAGAACAAAACTTTTCTAAAGCAAAGACAATGGATAAAAGTTCTTTCTCCGTTGTTGAGTAATTGCGTTAAGCACTATCAAGTGTCCTAGAAGCATAATATATTGCATGTGTAACCCGACCAACTCATTGTCCAAGAACAGCTCCCACTACATGGTTACTTGCATTGCACATGATCTCAAATGACAGTTCCCAATTTGGTGGTTGTACTATAGGAGCTGATGTAAGATGTTCCTTAAGCTTGTCAAAAGCTACCTTACATGCCTCATCAAATTCAAACACCATATCCTTCTAGAGAAGCTTGCATAATGGTAGTGTTATCTTTGAGAAATCTTTGATAAACCTTCAATAAAACCCTGTATGTCCAAGAAAAGAGCGAACTTCCCATAAATTTATGGGGTAAGGTAAGGTTCTAATAACATCTATCTTTGATTTATCAACCTCAATACTCTTAGAAGATACTGTATGCCCTAAAATAATCCCTTGATCTACCATAAAATGACATTTTTCATAATTTAAAACAAGGTTTGTTTCAATACATCTTTTAAGAACTTTTGCAAGGTTATTCAAGCATACATCAAAAAAATTACCATAAACAGTAAAATCATCCATGAATACCTCGATAATGTTTTCCACATATCCAGAAAATATACTGACCATGCATCTTTGGAATGTGGCTGAAGAATTACACGGCCCGAAGGGCATGCATCGATGAGCAAATGTCCCAAATGGACAAGTAAATGTCATCTTTTCTTGATCCTTCGACTCAATTGGAATTCGATGATAAGTTAGTAGCCATTAAGACAACAATAGTGAGATTTTCCAGCCAATCTTTCTAACATTTGATCAATAAAAGGAAGACGAAAATGGTCTTTTTGAGTAATGGCATTCAACTTCCTATAATCAATACAAACCCACCATCCATTTTGTACTCGAGTGGGCACCAACTCACTATTTTCATTTTCAACCACTGTCATCCCTGTTTTCTTTGGGGCCACTAAGAGAGGACTTACCCAATAATTATCAGAAATAGGATAGA
Source organism: Adansonia grandidieri (assembly GCA_038382065.1). NCBI lineage: Eukaryota > Viridiplantae > Streptophyta > Magnoliopsida > Malvales > Malvaceae > Adansonia > Adansonia grandidieri. The sequence goes on along the minus strand of JBBYHK010019146.1, from coordinate 9,556 downwards.
TTATACTTGTATCGAGTAGTTTTAAAACCTTTTTTCTTAACTACTTCCATCATAGGTGGATTCAATTTGCGTTGGGTTTGTCTCACGGGTTTAGCTTATTTTTCTAATAATATCTTATGCATACAAATAGAAGGACTTATACCCTTGAAATTTGCTATTGTGCATCCTATAGCCTCTTTGTGCTCTTTTAACACTCGAAGTAATCGTTCTTCTTCTGACATGTCTAGTTTGCTAGAGATTATAACTGGTAATGTTTCTTTTTCTCCTAAGTAGAAATGCTTCAAGTGACTTGGTAATGGCTTCAACTCTAATTATGGTGCCTGCACAAGAGAAGGAAAAAGTTTGGAGTGAGAAAAGGGTAATTCAACATAAGGCACAACATTCTTTTTAGGTAAGGATTCTAATTCAAGAACGGTGTTCTCAAGATCAACATTTAAAATTAACTCCCTTTCTATTTCTTTTAGCTTCTCATTGTCAAGACTGTTATCAAGTGTAACCTTTACATTATCATCACCTGCCAAGTCACAAATTTTCTGCACAAAAGGGTCAATTTCATACAAAGCAAGCACAATATGTTCATCACTAGGATATCGCATGGCATCATATATATTAAATTTAATAATTTCTCCATCAAATTCCACAGTGATTGTCCCCTCATACACATTTATAATAGTTCTTGAAGCTTTTAAAAATGGTCTCCCTAATAGCATTGGGGTAGAATGTATAGTATCATCTTCCCCCATGTCAAGCACTTAGAAATCAACAGGGAAAACCAAGTTATTAACCTAAACTAAAATATCTTTTAGGACTCCTTCACGATATGCATTAGACCTATTAGCTAATTGTATTATCACCCTCATTTCTTTTAATGGCCTAACCCTTAAGGATTTATAACTTGAAAGGGGCATAGCATTAATTGATGCACCTAGGTCCAACATTACGCTATCCACTTTCATACTACCAATTTTGCAAGGAATAGTAAACATACCTGGATCTTTACACTTATGAGGTAATTGCTTTTGTATCACTGCTGACACATTCTCATCAACTTGAATTCTCTCATTGCCAATTAATTTACGCTTTGTACTACACAACTCATTAAGTAATTTAGCATAGCGAGGAATTTGTTTAATTACATCAAGAAGTGGTATGTTTACCTCAATTTTGTGAAAAGTCTCAAGGATTTCTTTTTCCTACTCATCTTTTTTAGATTTTGCAAAGCGACTTGGGAATGGAGGATGTGGTACAAAAGTTTTATTTGGCTCTACACTCGAAGCCTTCATTTGCACATTTATAGGTCCAGGATTTTTTTCATCTTTCTCAAGTCCCTTCTCTAATTCACAATTTGACACTTTTTTGTTAAGCTCTTTTAGCTCTTTTTCGCTTCGTAAAGTAATCGCACTCGCGTTTTGTTTTGGATTGACTTCTCATTGAGATGGTAGCTTCCCATACCCTTTTGGAGTCCCTTCGCTCATCAGCCTTTAACTGATCTACTCTATTTCTCATAGCATGCATACTAGTCCTCATTTCATGTTAAAATTGTTGCACATTATTAGTAAGTGATTGAAGCATATCTTCAACAGACGTACCTTGTTTTGATAAAGACTGATGTGGAAAAAAATATGGTTTAGCTTGATACTATGATTGGAATCCAGGTGGCTTTGCTGCATAGAGAAAATTTGGATATTCCTTCCATCTTGGGTTGTAGGTATTTGAATAAAGATCATATCTTTGTCTTTGTGAGCCTATAAATCCTCCAATGGCATTAGCTTGTTCATTCGGATCATCTTGAAGCATTGCGCACATGTCAGTTGTATGACCCGAAGTTGTACATATGCCGCATGTTTTTACCTGTTGCATATTCCCTATAACCAATTTTTTGACAAGAGATGTTAAATTATTTAATTATTGTTGTACGACATATTCGCTCACCTCATTTACCCTCTTCACAGGGTAGTTTTGCTTGGAGCCAAATTGTTGTGAGTTTGCCATAATAGAAATCAACTTCCTGGCTTCTTCTAGAGTCTTTTGCACTAGTGCACCTCCACTTGCAGCATCCACCATGCTCCTCTCCATTGGTAACAACCCTTCATAAAAATATTGAATCAATAATTGTTCAAGAATTTGATGTTAAGGATAACTTGCACATAACTTTTTAAATCTCTCCCAATATTCATAAAAGGGTCTCTCCGTAAGATTGCCTTATACCACATATTTCCTTTCTAATATTTGTAGCTCTTAAAGTGGGGAAAAAATTTTCAAGAAATTGTCACTTCATTTCATTCCAAGTTGTTATGGATCCCGATGGCAAGTAGTATAGCCAATCCTTTGCTTTATCAGCTAATGAGAAAGGAAAGGCTCTTAGTTTTATCTGTTATTCAATAACACCCTGAAGTCTTATTGTCAAGCAGACCACATAGAATTCCTTGAGATGTTTGTGAGGATCTTCACCTACAAAACTGTGAAAAGTCAGAAGTAAGTGAATAAGTTCAGATTTTAACTTAAAAGGAACTTCTATGTTAGGATATTTAATGTAAAGAGGTTGCTAGTTTAAATCTAGTGCAGCTAGCTCCTGGAGAGTTTTTTCTGCAGCCATTGTTTCTTTTACATCTTCTGGATCGCTGGATGAACTATTTGGATCAATTGCCAAATCTAATTCTGACGATGATGATGTTGCCTCTGTAGCACGCCTTTGCTTAGTTTCCTTCCTTAACTGTCAGGCTATCTTCTTAATTTCTAGATCGTATTGCAATTCACCTGTACGAGAAGAACAAGGCATAAAATGCACACAAAAATAATAATAAACTAATTAAGGAAATAAATCTTTTAGCACCAATCCCCGGCAACAGCACCAAAATTTGGTAGGTGTCGAATCCAACAAAAATAATTTTCCTACTCTAATGAGATTTTTGTATATAGTGATAAATAGGATCGTCTCCACAGGGAATGGTAAGATTTGATTTCCTCTCAAAATAAACAAAATAAAATGGGAATTTTATAAAGTTAGCTAAAATTAAATGAAATAAATAAACTAAAGATCGATTAAGAATGCAAGACAAATTAAACTATAATAAATGTCAATGTCACACAAACACTAGCCAAAGTTCTAATCGCAAGTTTTATTCTCACAACTGATCATAGATGCAAACATATATTAATTACTTGAGAATAAATTGGTTATGGGTGTTGGTATGACCTAACTCGCTACCCCTCCTTAGTTATTCGATAATCAAGGTACGATTGTTAATTATTTCTCTTATTGATTACATAAAACCTAGATACAATCTTAGTGTTTCAATGTATCAATAACATTAACAATGAGAGGGGGATCGCCAATTTTAACCAATAAACTCACATGTAGGTTTATTCAGATTAGATTGTGAATTCTTCCTAACCAAGTTAGTTGCCACTTTTATTAGAATAATCAAACAATTACGGATTTGATATTCTAAATAGTTACAGATTATCCTATCAATCAAGTGCGGTACCAAACATTCAATCAACAATGATAATCATGCCTATTAAGCATAGAAGAAAAGACAAATACTCAAGAACAATGAATAATATAAACATAAATTAGATCTTATAGTCTTAGAGAGTTAAACTTCGATATAAAACCTTTAACTAGTTGAAAAGAATTTAGCCACACATTGTCTTCTTGTTTTCTCTCTAAAAGAAAAAGTTAAAGACCTTAGAAAAATCCTAGAAAACTATCCCCTTTAGTTTTCTCCTTTCTTTCCTTTCTATATCCCTTACAACTTTCCCAAATATGCCTAAATTCTGATCAGTTCTAAATTCTACTCAATTAGAATCCTAAATAAATCAAAATTCTAATTTAAGCTATCTGCTTGTAAAGCGTGCCTACGTAGTGTCCACATCAGCTCTTTCTTTTCTCTTCTTGGGCTACTCCAATTAACTCATTTAAGCCATTTTTCTTTCTTCCAAGCCCTTTTTACACCTTAAACACAAAAGAAAATAATTTTCATTAGTTATAGCTCATAAACTACGAAAAGATAAGAATTTAACAATTAAAATCCCAACATTTATGTTCACTTTCAGCATATATTATATCATATTTTATTTATTATATTTTTTAAAAAATTTTAATGTTTATATTTAATATATCGTTTAATGATTTATTTTTTTATTTGTTAAATATAATAGATTTATTGTTTAAAAGGAACTATCTTTTCAGCTCTATTACAAAGAACGCTAATTTTAATCAGATTTTGGTATTGTTTGATAAGCTAAAAATTAAGTGTTTAAAAATTAAATATTGAATTTTATGATTGAATTTATGAACACTGAATTTGTCTTATAAAAATTGTTTAATATGTCATTAAAAATTAAATTAAAAGTATAATTATATTGTTTGATAATTGTAAATGTTGAATTTTGAAATTTATTCATTTTTACAATTTTAACTTTATTAACGTTGCATTTTATATTATTCTAAATAATTCTAGATACAACTAAAACAAGTAATTTAATTATATCATCTTTTGTAACAAAAAATACAAAATTTAATTAAATATAAAATTTTTAAATATCTCTTGACCTATTTATCTCATTCAATATTTCTTTACTGAATTTTTTAAAAATATTTGATATGAGTCAAACACACATTGAAAAAAATAAAATATTGAAAATTTTCAATGCATTACATCCTTAGGTTATGTTAATTAAGACAATTTGCACCATATGGTTTTTAGTTGGACGACATTAAGGCCATAAGTTTAATTTTGGGTTAAATATTCATTTTTGGCTCAGTTTAGTACTTAATTAAAAATGTTAACTTAGTGTTTGAACTTTCATCACGTTACTATGTTGGCACTTTGGACTATCATCGTTAGGTAAATATTGACGTAATAGTTAACTCCTAATGAGAGCTTGACACCTGATAAAAATATAATCTCATCAATGCCACGTTAGTATACAAGTTTCAAAAAAAAAAAATTAATGTTTTAATTTTTTAGATTTTTTATGATGACGCAATATTTTTGTCATATATCATGCTCTAATTGATTGTTGATTGTCATATTAATGTTTGACTAATAGTGTTAGTCTAAAAGGCCAAAATGCTTATGTTCGATGGAGCGAAAGTTCAGGTACTAAGTTTATAATTTTTTTCTTTTAGTACCAAATTAAAAATTGAGTTAAAATATAGAGATTGAACGAGTATTTAACCCTTTAATCTTTAGCGAAGAAATCAATTTCAAGATTTGAATATGGGTGAAGAAGGGAGCAAAGCTTCTCATTAACCCACCCAGGAAGATTTTGCTATTACACTTTGGTACAACTCCATTGGGCTTTCAAATTAAGAAGTAGATTACACCATTTCTTTAATATATATCTTGCATTTATGCACTTTTGAATGTCCCATATTGTCATGCATGTGTCATGGGCCTCACTCATCAATTTAGGTTCAAGGATGCAAGTGACATGGAGTAACTTGGTCAACAAAATAGGCCCAATACCTGGAGAATTCTAGAAGGTTTAATTTATTTGGAGTTTCTAAAAGCTTCGAGATTCAGTCAGAAATAATTAGTCCTAGGACTTTATGGAGATAAAGTTGATAGAGTTTAAATTTATCTTAGCCATCCATTAAATTTGATCTGAGCTATTGATGTCTGGGGAATTCAGCTAGAAATAAAGGTCTCCCAACCTCATTTGTATTATCAAACACTTGAGTAATACATTTAACATTTTTCTCTATTCTTTTAGTGTTTTAGCTTTTCTGCTTGGCTCCATGAGTTTTTTAGCTTCAATGCCTTAGAAAAATTTGGATTCTCTATTTGAGTGTTTTTAGGTTGACTTGGGCATATATGAAGCGATTTCAAGCTCAAAACTGTGCAATTTGTTGGACTAAAGCCGAGGCCTGTGATACATGCACCTAAAAATATATAAAGCCAATATGACCTCTTTGACACTTTTTAATAATCAATTTATTAGTATAATTCGGTTTTTTCACTAAATATCTGAAAAAGACCACAGATATTGTACAATGTTTACTCATATATCAATCTACGAGATATTATTTTTTTAACTTGAACATTTCATAGATTTACTCATAAAATAGCGCATTGTGGATCCATGGGGTGAGAATATTTCAACTATTTATTGTTTGGTATGATGCTGACTAATACGACATTCAATTATTAAAAAACAAAAACTAACATGACATCGCGTCTGGAAGTTAAGATGATTTGCATCCTATAAACATCCAACATGCATACGACCCTTCTAAATTTCTTAGGACCACAGCTATTGTACATATAAGCTCGGCCTCTGCGCACCACAACTTAGCTATCTCTTGCGTATAGCCACCTAGAGCTGCATAAAAACACTTACTTCGGTAATTTTTCCAAAGGATTAGATTTTAATTTACCCAACTTGAGATAGTTATGAGATGTTAACTTAGCCTAGCCTTTAAAAATAAATTTAATATTTGAAGAAACCATAATAAGCCTGGTCAAGTTTTGGAGTATCAGTCATGGGCTCCTATCCGACCATTATTGATAGATGGTGGCTGGTCACCTTTGCAGGCTTAATACTCGCCCTTCTCCTTTTCGGCAGTCACAGCCGCAATGGCAACTATGTATCAGTGCTTCAGAATTTGACAGTGCCAAAACCAACTTCTACTCTGGATATCATGCCAGACATGCCGTCTCCAAGTCCAAATTACATTGATAACAACGGACCATCGAATGTAAAACTGAAAGTGCCTTCCCAGGTTCCCCCTTTGGAGTTGGACTTCCAAAATTCAAGAACATCAAATTTCACTGCTGTTGAAATTGAACCAGGAAGGTCTTCTTCTCCGGATTCTTTGTCTGCAGGCTTGAAATATCGAAAACCATCAAGGATTTCTGATACTGAAAAACCAAACACGATGGAGAAGAAAATAGAAAGATGCAATATGTTTGAAGGAAAATGGGTTTATGATCCAGAGGAGAGTCCTCTGTATGATTCAGCCATGTGTCCATTTTTTAGTGATAAAGCAAGCTGCCAAAGGAATGGACGGCCAGACAAGGAATATGAAAGATGGAGGTGGGAAGCTAATGAATGTAAGATTCCTAGGTACGCACTACTCTGCTGATCTTCCGCACATAAATAATGCTTTTTCCTTCTTTTTTTTTTTTTTTTTGGCATTTCTATTGTATAGAATCGTAAACAGGTCCTTCCGTTCAATTTGCTAATAAGGTTTGACGCCAAGGACTTGTTAGAGAGACTTAGAGGTAAGAGAGTTGTGATAGTGGGAGATTCCATTGGCTTTGGACAATGGGAATCTCTCACTTGTCTTCTATATTCTGCTATACCTGACGAGTCCGACGTTGATGCTCGAAATCGGGTCTTCACAGCAAAGGTAAGACAACATTACTATTCCCATATCTTACGTGTTGGTTTCTCCTCTATGAACTCAATTCTACATCTGCTACTGATTGCCTTCCTCCCAACTTCAGGAATAGAAATTCAACATTTTCCTTAATTAATTGTTGTTCATGATTCATAATTTTCTTAACGAAACGGGTACCTATTGGATCTTACAGTCTTATAACTTGGTAGTTGAGTCCCGCTGGGCCGAATTTCTGGTGGAGGTACTAGTGAACAAGAGTAGCGGGAAAAAGATATTGAAACTCGATTCTCTTTCCCCCACTGCATGGAAATCGAAAGGCGCAGATATTATGGTGTTCAACACAGGTCACTGGTGGATGAGCCGCCAAAGGTAATAAATAATTCTTGTATAAAGCGGATAAAACAATTAACAGCCTTTGCATTGCAGTCTAATGGGTATACACATATACATATAAATGGCATTACATGCAGGTGGGACTTGTTTCTGTTCAAACAAAAATTGTATACAGATATGAAGCTTGACAAAGCATTTAAGCTGGCTATGCGGACATGGGGTCGTTGGATCGAAAATAATGTGGACGCAAGCAAAACAACCGTGTTCTTCAGGGGCATATCGCCGGGGCATTCCGGAAGAAATAAATGCTACAGAGCCACCCAACCGATGAAGGATGAGTCATTCAAATTGAAAAATAGTGAATCACTGATCAAAAGTATCGTTGAGAGAACAATCCAAGGCATGAGGAGGACACCGGTGAAGTACTTGAACATCACCAAGCTAACAGCGTTTAGAAATGATGCGCATTCTTCAATTTATTGGATGAAAAAGCAGTTCAGGCCAAGCCCTGATTGCAGTCACTGGTGTTTGCCTGGCCTGCCTGATACATGGAACCACCTGCTATATGCAACCATGGTCTTCGATGCCTCTCGGGGCATTTCTAATTCCTGAAACCTGGATATAATTTTATTTATTTATTGTTTTGTTTTTCTTCCAACATATAAATGTTTAAGCTTCTCGTCTTGCAATGCGTTTTGTTTGGTAAGGGGTAATAAAAATTCAGTGAAGCATCATATGTTATGTTGAATCAAATTAGTTCAATAAAATATTTAAAAATGTTATTTACATGCATCGATGGTATATAAATTATATGATATCATTTTTAAAAAGGTAAATTCATCTTTATTGATTTTTAAACTTTTAATATTGTGGCATAATTTGATTCATTAATACTATATATTACTATGCTGTCAATACATCAATTATAAACTTTAAAAATATTACTAATAAAGGTAAAATTTAGGAACGGGGAGCAGTATTTTCTTTTTGGCAGGTTTAGCAATGATATTTTTTTTTTATTTTTTGGTAAGCCAATAAAGATTTATTAAAGGAGGATGTCCAAACTAGCAAAGCTAGAGTACACATAGGAGAGTTCAAGCAAGAAGCAACAAGCTGACGAAAGCTACTTACAGAAACACAAGACACTCACATTACAATACGCAACCCCTCTCCCTAAAACGACGGAAAAGCATACTACCATAAGTATAAGACGTAGGATAGGAGAGTGAAACTATAAACCAAGAAGTCCCACGTCGTTGAATAAGCTGTAAACAATGTGAATGAGATCACGGTCGTTGAATCAACCCTTATCCATCGCACACGAGGTGGACATTCACTACGATAATGAAGCCGATTAAGCATCTCATTGACTTTGAGTACGCGATAGTGCATAAAGTGACGGAGGGAATTGCCACGATCACGCAATTTCAAAAGAATCGCACCTTCCCAGAGGACAACAAAGCATGTAACTTCCCGATATAATTTCGCAGCACCCCACCCTGAACAATCAAACCCACTTTTCCCCTTGCTAGTCCATCGACAATAAATTTTAGTACACCAAAAACTGATGGACGTCGCACAACCAACTTTCAATTGATTAAACAAACAGTAGTCAGACATTTCTCAATATAGCTCATCTTATTAACACTACATTCCCATGAAAATTACCTCCCCTACAAAGACGTATCCAACAATCTTATCTATCACCCGGTTTAGCAATGAATGATATTCAAAGGTTACATATTTATAGTTGATATACTAATGAATCCTTTTATTTATTTGTTTATTTATTTTCATTTACACAGATGTGAGAGATTATGCGATGCATTAGCTATTGAAAGTTGAAAATACCTTTACAAACCAACCCCC
>JBBYHK010019135.1:0-10861 GCA_038382065.1 Adansonia grandidieri | reverse complement strand
AGGGGTTATATCAAAATAATGACAAGTTAAGATCGAAAGAATCGAAACTGAGATAAGACATAGCTAGTAAGGTACCGATTTCGGGTGTCATGAAGAGGTTCGTACCTCATCGTGCATAACCAACTCTTGAACCCAAATGGTAAATCTTTGCATTACGTAGACCATGGGATCGATGTTTTGAGTTTTGTAACTCAAATTATAGGTTTCAATAGGCATCCGATCATGCCTAGCCTGAAATGATCGGTGGTGACTCCAAGCATTGGCCATTTCATGATGGTCATACGAGACCAATAAGTGAGTGATTCATCCTATGGTCCCCCCTCACTGTGTCATAAGTCGAGAATTTGTACTTTCTCGTTCTCATCACAACACCAAAGAATAGTCTCAGTTAAGAAGACATTTCCAAGTCAGAAAAATATTTTAAGTCATGCGCACCCATTGATCCGCGAGGATCCACCCCTGGGGTACGTTGCAGCCTAACACCAAACGATATGGAGACATACCAATTGGAGTCTTATAAGCTGTCTGATATGACCACAGTGCATCATCAAGTTTTATACTCCAATCTTTGCGAGTTGGATTAATGACCTTTTCGAGTATTGACTTTATCTCCCTGTTAGATACCTCTGCCTAACCACTTGTCTGTGGATGATATGCAGTAGACACACGATGTGTAACATTATATTTCTTCATCAATGCCTTCACTATTTGATTGCAAAAGTGTGTCCCTCTGTCACTTATCATAGCTTGTGGTGCACTAAACCTGTTAAAGATGTGAGATTTGACAAAACCTATTACAACTTTAGCATATCAATATGAGTAGCCTTAGCCTCTACCCATTTCGACACATAATCCATAGCAAGAATAATACACACCTTTCCAAAAGAAATAGGGAATGGTCCCATAAAATTAATGCCCCATACATCAAATATTTCACATACCAAAATTGAGGATAGAGGCCTTTGATCTCTAGGGCCCAAATTTCCTGTTCTTTGGCACTATTCACATGTTTTACAAAATATATATGAATCATAAAACATAGCAGGCCAATAGAATCCATATTCTAAGATTTTTCTAACAGTTCTTTTTGGACTGAAGTGTCCTCTACATGCATGTGAGTGACAAAATCGAAGAATGGAAGAAATTTCAGTTTCAGAAATGTACCTTTAAATAACTTGGTTAGAGAATGTTTCCACAAATATGGCTCATCACATATATAATATTTCACATCACTCTTGATTTTAGCTTTTTAAGCACGAGTCAGCTCATTAGGTAATGTTTTAGCAACTAAATAATTTATGATGTCTACATACCATGGAGTACTCTGTTGAGCTATCATGAGTTGTTCATCTGGGAACTCATTTTGCAATAGCTTTGGTTCTTCACTAGTGACTAACCTACTTAAATGGTCAGCAATAGAATTTTCAGCTCCTTTCGTGTCATGTATTTCTAGATTAAACTCTTGTAATAAGAGTATCCACCTTATTAATCTAGGTTTTGACTCCTTTTTAGCTAAGAGATACTTTAGAGCTGCATGATCAGAGTAAACTATCACCTTGTACCAAGTAAATAAGAACAAAATTTTTCTAAAGTAAAGACAATGGATAAAAGTTATTTTTCTGTTGTTGAGTAATTACGTCGAGCACTATTAAGTGTCCTGGAAGCATAATATATTGCATGCGTAACTCGGCTAGCTCGTTGTCCAAGAATAGCTCCCACTGCATGGTTACTTGCATCACATATGATCTCAAATGGCAGTTCCCAATTTGGTGGTTGTATTATAGGAGCTGATGTAAGACGTTCCTTGAGCTTGTCAAAAGCTGCCTTACATGCCTCATCAAATTCAAACACCGTATCTTTATAGAGAAGCTTGCATAATGGCAATGTTATCTTTGAGAAATCTTTGATAAACCGTCGATAAAACCCTGCATGTCCAAGAAAAAAGCAAACTTCCTACAAATTTGTAGGGTAAGGTAAGGTTCTAATAACATCTATCTTTGATTTATCAACGTCAATACCCCTTGAAGATACTACATGCCCCAAAATAATCCCTTGATCTACCATAAATTGACAATTTTCATAATTTAAAACAGGGTTTGTTTTGATACATCTTTTAAGCACTTTTGCAAGGTTATTAAGCATGAATCAAAAAAATTACCATAAATAGTAAAATCATCCATGAATACCTCGATAATGTTTTTCACATATTCAGAAAATATATTGACGATGCATCTTTGGAATGTGGCTGAAGAATTACACGTTCAAAGGGCATGCGTCAATAAGCAAACGTCCCAAACGGACATGTAAACGTCATCTTTTCTTGATCCTCCGGTGCCATTGGAACTTGATGATAACCTGAGTAACCACCAAGACAACAATAGTGAGATTTTCCAGCCAATCTTTCTAACATTTAATCAACAAAGGGAAGGGGGAAATGGTCTTTTCGGGTAGCAGTATTCAATTTCCTATAATCAATACAAACCTGTGATCCATTTCGTACTCGAGTGGGCACCAACTCACCATTTTCATTTTCAACCACTGTCATCCCTATTTTCTTTGGGATCACGAAGAGAGGACTTACCCATTCACTATTAGAAATAAGATAGATTATACCTGCATCGAGTAGTTTTAAAACCTCTTTCTTGACTACTTCCATCATAGGTGGATTCAATCTGTGTTGGGCTTGTCTCACAGGTTCTAACAATATCCAATGCATACAAATAGAAGGACTTATGCCCTTGAGATCTGCTATTGTCCACCCTATAGCCTTTTTGTGCTCTTTTAACACTTGAAGTAATTGTTCATCTTCTGACATGTCTAGTTTGCTAGAGAATATAACGGGAAATGTTTCTTGTTCTCCTAAGTAGACATGCTTCAAGTGACTTGTTAATGGCTTCAACTCCAATTGCGGTGCTTGCACAAGAGAAGGAAGAAGTTTGGAGTAAGAAAAGGGTAATTCAACATAAGACACAACATTCTTTTTAGGTAAAAATTCTAATTCAAGAATGGTGTGCTCAAGATCAACATTTAAAATTTACTCCTTTTCTATTTCTTTTAGCTTCTCATTGTCAAGACTGTTCTCAAGTGTAACCTTCACATTAGCATCACCTGCCAAGTCATAAATTCTTTGTACAAAAGGGTTAATTCCATCCAAAGCAAGCATAGTATGTTCATCACTACGATATCGCATGGCATCATATATATTAAATTTAATAATTTCTTCATCAAATTCCATAGTGAGTGTCCCTTCATACACATTTATAATAGTTCTTGAAGTTTTTAAAAATGGTCTCCTTAATAGTATTGGGGCGGAATGTACAGTATCATCCTCCCCCATGTCAAGCATATAGAAATTAGTGGGGAAAACTAAATTATTAACCTGAACTAAAATATCTTCTAGGACTCCTTTAGGATATGCATTAGACCTATCAGCTAATTGTATTATCACCCATGTTTCTTTTAATAGCCCAACCTTTAAGGATTTATAAATTGAGAGGAGGCATAACATTAATTGATGCATCTAGGTCCAAAATTGCTCTATCCACTTTCATACTACCAATTTTGCCAAGAACAGTAAACATACCTAGATCTTTACACTTCAGAGGCAATTTCTTTTGTATTACTACTGCCGACACATTCTCATCAACTTGAATTTTCTCATTGCCAATCAATTTACATTTTGTACTGCACAACTCCTTAAGAAATTTAGCATAGCGAGGAATTTATTTAATTGCATCAAGATGTGGTATGTTTACCTTAACTTTGCAAAAAGTCTTAAGGATTTCTTTTTCCTGCTCTTTCTTTTTAGATTTTGCAAATCGACTTGGGAATGAAGGATATGGTACAAAATTTTTATTTGGCTCTACCCTCGGAGCCTTTATTTGCATATTTACAGGTCTAGGATTTTCTTCATCTTTCTTAAGTTCCTTCTCCAATTCACGTTTTGACACTTCTTTGTTAGGTTCTTTTAGCTCTTTTCCATTTCGTAAAGTGATCGCACTCATGTTTTGTTTTGGATTGACCTCTGGTTAAGATGGTAGCTTCCCATACCTTTTTGGATTCCCTTTGCTCATCTTAGCCTATAACTGATCTACTCTATTTCTTATATCACGCATATTAGTCCTTATTTTCTATTGAAATTATTGTACATTATTAGTAAGTGATTGAAGCATATCTTCAACAGACGTACCTTATTTTGATAAAGACTGATGTGGAGAAAAAGGTGGTCTAGCTTAATATTGTGATTGAAATCTAGGTGGCTTTGCCGTATAGCTAAAATTTGGATGTTTCTTCCATCCTGGGTTATAGGTATTTGAATAAGGACCTTATCTTTGTCTTTGTGAGCCTATAAATCCTCCAATGGTATTAGATTGTTCATTCGTATCATCTTAAAGCACTGGGCACATGTCAGTTGTATGACCCAAAGTTGTATATATGCCGCATGTTTTTACCTGTTGCACATTCCCTGCAACCAATTTTTTGACAAGAGATATTAAATTATTTAATTGTTGTTGTACGAAATATTCGCACACCTTATTTACCCTCTTCACAAGATAGTCTTGCTTGGAGCCAAATTGTTGTGAGTTTGCAGCCATAATAGAAATCAACCTCCTAGCTTCTTCTGGAGTCTTTTGCACTAGTGCACCTCCACCTGCAGCGTCCACCATGCCCTACTCCATTGGTAACAACCCTTCATAAAAATATTGAGTCAATAATTACTCAGGAATTTGATGTTGAGGGCAACTTGCATGTAACTATTTAAATCTCTTCCAATATTCATAAAAGGTCTCTCCATGAGATTGCATTATGCCACATATTTCCTTCCTAATATTTGTAGCTCTTGAAGCAGGGAAAATTTTTTCAAGAAATTGTTGCTTCATCTTATTCCAAGTCGTTATGGATCCCGACAGCAAGTAGTATAGCCAATCCTTTGCTTTATCTACTATTGAGAAAGGAAAGGCTCTTAGCTTTATCTGTTCTTTAGTAGCACCTCGAGGCCTTATTGTCAAGCAGACCACATGGAATTCCTTAAGATGTTTGTGAGGATCTTCACCTACAAAACTGTGAAAAGTTGAAAGTAAGTGAATAAGTCCAGATGTTAACTCAAAAGGAATTTCTATATTAGGATATTCAAATCAAAGGGGTTGCTGGTTTAAATCTGGTGCAGCTAGCTCTTGGAGAGTTCTTTCTCTGCCCATTGTTTTGTCTATGTCTTTTGGATCAATAGGTGAACTGTTTAAATCAATTGCCAAATCTAATTTCGATGATGATGTTACCTCTATAGCACGCCTTTGCCTAGTTTCCTTCCTTAACTTTCGAGCTGTCTGCTTAATTTTCTGATCATATTACAATTCACCTGTACGAGAAGAAGAAGGCATAAAACGCACAAAAAAATAATAATAAACTAATCAAGGAAATAAATCTTTTAGCACCAATCCTCAGCAACAGTGCCAAAATTTGATGGGTGTCGAATCCAACAAAAATAATTTTCCTACTATAATAAATTTTTGTATATAGTGATAAGTAGGATTATCTCCACAGGGAATGGTAAGATCTGATTTCCTCTCAAAATCAATAAAATAAAATGAGGATTTTATAAAATGAACTAAAATTAAATAAAATAAATAAACTAAAAATTTATTAAGAATGTAGGACAAATTAAACTGAAAGAAATATCAATATCGCACAAATACTAGCCAAAGGTATAATCGGAAGTTTTATTCTCACAACTGATCATGGATGCAAAGATATATTCATTATTCGAGAATAAATTGGTTATGGGCGTTGGTATGACCTAACTACCTACCCTTCTTTAGTTAATTGATAATCCAGGTATGATCGTTAATTATTTCTCTTATTGATTACATAAACACTAGATACATTTTTAGTGTTTCAAAGTATCAATAGCATTAATACTGAGAGGGGGATCACCAATTCTAACCAATAAACTCACATACAGGTTTATTTAGATTAGATTCTGAATTCTTCCTAACCAAGTTAGTTCCATTTTTGTTACAACAATCAAACAATTATGGATTTGATTTTCTAAATAGCTATAGATTATCCTATCAATCAAATGCAGTACCAAACATTCAATTAACGATAACAATCATAATTATTAAACATAAAGAAAAGACAAATACTCATGAAAAATGAATAATATAAACATAAATTAGATGTCACAGTCGTAGAGAATTAAACTTTAATACAAAACCTTTAACTAGTTGAAAAGAACTTAGCCACACATTGTCTTCTTATTTTCTCCCAAAAGAAAAAGTTAAAAACCCTAGAAAAATTGTTTCCTTGGTTCTCTCCCTTCTTTCATTTCTATATCCCTTGCAACTTTCCCAAATTTACCTAAATTTTGATCAGTTCTAGATTCTACTCAATTAGAATCCTAAATAAATCAAAATTCTAATTTAAGTTATCTGCCTGTAGAGCGTGCCCATGCAGTGTCCACATCAACTTTTTCTTTTCTCTTCCTGGGCTGTTCTAATCAACTCATTTAAGCCCTTTTTCTTGCTTCTAGCCCTTTTTCTACCTTAAACACAAAAAAGTAATTTTCATCAGTTATAGCTCAAAAACTACAAAAAGATAAGAATTTAACAATTAAAATCTCAATATTTATGTTCACTATCAATTGTCTTTTGAGCTTTAGGTTGAACATTAGATGCCTTAACTATCGACTTAGGTTCCTATGGAATGTTTGTCTGTGGTTCTTGAACTTCTTCAAGATCAATTTTACTTCCACTTGACCTTTCAAGTAAAAACTTTTTCTCAAGAAAATGTCCATGTTTTGAGACAAACACCTTTTGCTCAATGGGATTATAAAAATAGTATGAAGCAGTTTCTTTATGATACCCCAGAAACTTACATTTGATTGGTCTTGCTCCAAGCTTATCAGTCGCTACATGCTTCACATAAACAACGCATTCCCAAATCTTTATGTAAGACACCTTGCCATATCTCATATGGTGTCTTATCAACAAATTTGGATGGAACCCTATTAGAAGATGATCAATAGTTTTTAAGGCATATCTGCAAATGGATATCAGAAGGTCAGCCTTAGACATCATGGAATGAATAATGTCCAACAAAGTTCAATTTTTTCTCTCGAACACTCCATTATGTTGTGAAGTTCTAGGTGGAGTCCATTATGACAAAATCCCATTATTTGTTAGATGATCCAAGAATTCTTAACTAAAGTAGTCTTTTCTCTATTGGATCTAAGAGGTAGAATATCTTGGTAGTTTGTTTATCTTCTTCGACCTTATAATCATTGAACTTTTCAAAAGCTTCAGACTTATAATTCATTAAGTTCACCTACCCATACCTTGAGTAATCATCGGGAAAGGTAATGAAGTAAGAATACCTATTTTTAGCCATTGTATTCATTGGTCCACATAAATCTAAATGTATTATGCCTAATAAATTTGTAGCTCTACCACTTTCACCAGTGAAGGGTGACTTGGTCATCTTATCAAGGAGACAACATTCATATACTCCATATGATTCACAATCAAATGGTTTTGCTTGGGTAATTATTCTTTGCTTTCTTCATAACCATATTAAGTAAAAGCATGTCTAGATCCAATGCATACAGCCCCTTCTGTAATAAGGATAATCCATAGACTATATCATTTAGAATGATGATGCAACTTTTGTCTTCCATTTTAAATTCAAAATCATCATTGACAGTGAGGTATGAAATTGAAATGATATTTCTTGACAATCTTAGAACACAAAGACATTCTTTTAGTTCTATGGTTATGCTTGTAAGTACTGATAAGGTGCAAGTTCCAAGGATAGTGAACTCAACTTTTGATCCATTGCCTATTCTTAGAATCACCTTATTAGAACCTAACTTTCTACTAATCTTTAACGGGCTTATTTCATTACGTAAGTGAGATCCATATCCTGAATCTATTATCCAAAAGGTAGTATTAATAGTAAAACAGTTTAACTTGATGATGTTAATGTGGAAGTTAGCATCCTTCCTTTTATTAAGAATGTTTCTAAATTTCTAATACTCCTATAGACAACTTGGGCTTATGGCATCAAGTATGCCTCACAGTGCAATTAATATAAATACCATTACCAACAACCTAGTATGAGTATTAATTAGTGATTCCTGTATTAAAGCAATAATAACAAGTTATTAAATCTTTATTAGTCTTTCCACTAATTTTTTGAGATAATAGCCCTCACTATTATTTGAAAATCTCTTCATTGCATTTCTAATTCGCTGAGATCTCTTTCAACATGTTGCAACCTAGAGTGACTCAATAATTGATAGCAAGCCTATTTTGGTAGGTAGCATAGCTTACCATTGCATCACTATGCAACTCGCAGATTAATTAGGTGGCAACTCTTGGCCTAAATGCATCATATATATTTCACTTAACCATCTTCTCTAACATCATATGGTTAAGTATGACACATCTAAAGCATTCAACATTAGTTGATTAAGACCCATTATTCGTAACTGAGGCCATTCGGGAGGAAGAAACCTTGAGCGACTCAAAAATCACTATCGGTCGAAAGTTAGGTATTTTGTTCTGAATAATGAAATATGTCTTTATCATGTGAAGCATGTGACTCAATATTGTACCAGGGATTTTGTTTGTTTATTTTATCTTTTATTTAACATCTCAGTGTATTTGCATGCATAGCATTTATAATATCATATAAAATAAATCTACCATCATGCACTTGGATGATTATGGACTACTATCTAATGCTATTTCCTTGAGCCATCACAGGAATTTGCTCGATCAATTCCTAGGTGATTATGCAATCTCTTAAGCTTCATTGTGCCTTCGCTTGGATCTCTATATTCAAGTTACAACATTTTTTCTAATTAACCCTAATTTTACATTTATGTAATCTAATAACATTTGTAATAAAGAAACCTTAAGTTACATTTAAGGGGAATTAGGTGAGAAATGAATTTTACAACCTAGAAGAAAATAGAGATAAGGCAAGGTTCACAGACCCTATTTAAAAAATAATTTAAACATTCATAAATAATTAACTATACATTCATAATCATATTGGGCCTCGTCCATATTCATCCCATATATTCACAAAAATTATGAATATACATAAACATGTATTTTAAATTCAAGATACTAATTTTTTATGCTTAAATAATTGATCTATAGTTAATTTAATTAAGAAAATAATTTTCTTGCATGATTAACTTTTATTCTAATCATATTAGAATAAATCCTATTCCAAATAAGATTGATCATTTAAATTGAATATATATTTTTCAACTAATTCAATTAATTGAATTTTAATTCTATGCTTATTATATTATCCAATTTATATCTTAAAAAGTTTAAGAAAAATAATACAATTGGATAATTAGGTATTTGATGTTATGTAAGAGTTTTAATTGGACTCAACCTCTTAGGGTAGTCCATTGCACCAACCATGCTAACTTTTAGCATTTATTTTTTAATTAAATTAACTATAATTATAATTTAATTTGATCATATCAGATTTTAAATTTCAAGAAAATTAAAAATGGTAGTCCTACTCCAAGTAGAACTATGTTGGCACAATCTTGGAGGAATCCTAGTCCAACTAGGACTCTATGCCATGCATGGCTATCTTGGCCATCTTGCTTAAATTTAAACACTATTGTCTCCATCCCACTAAACCTCTGAAAATACGACAAATTTACAGCAACTTCTTCCTACCATTGATGCCACACCAAGATCCAAGAAAGAAGAAAAGATGCCGCAAGCCTCAAGTACACCTAGTGCACCCATTTTAGCCCGAAATTGAAACATTTTCAACTCTAATTTTAAACTTATTTTTCCAGCAAGTATTATGAATTTTTCATGATACTTTCATGGTGGAAAAACAAGGAAAAAATCGCAGGAATGGCTGCCTAAAAAATTAGCCACATCAAAGCATCTAAATGGAGCACTAGTCAACACCAAATTGTCAATCGAAGACTCCAATATCATTTAATTAATAAAATCATATTTTAATTAATTAAAATTGAATAATTGATGTGAATTAACCTGCTGGAAATTTAAAAATAAAAAGTAACAAATTTCTCTAATTTTTAAATTTAAGAGCAAGTCAAGATAGCATCAAAACAACAAAATCTTTAATCAGTAACAACTAAAACACAAGAGTAATCAAATCAATACAAGGAGGCTCATGATACCACTTGTAGGAAATCTTGGGGTAATTAGCTTACAAAATTTATAAACTAATTTATAAACATGGCAGCAAAAACATAATAATAAAGATAGCTTGAGACTCCCTAAATAAGATCAACTTGTAAGATCTTGATTAATCTTTTAGATCAAGAAACGTAAAGAATTATTCAAGATTCAAACATACCTTAATCTTGAGAAGTTTTCCAACAATCCCATGACCCAATTACAAGAAACACCGAGCCCAATGGTCGTAAACTAAAGCTATCTAAGAATTTAACCTCTAATGGTTATCCATATAGGTGACCCAAAAATCCTTCAATAAAGAAGAGACTTTGTTGCTAGGAGTTGTGCTGCTTGCTTAAGTTTCAATAAACCTTTCCTTCCACTAAGAATACCTTGACTAAATAATTAAAAAACAAAGAAGAAAACAACTTTTTTCTTCAAAAATCAAGATTGTGCCACCTTTCTTAGGGTTTCTAGTAGAAAATGCAAACTAGGTTTTCTTAGTCCTTTTGTCCAAAATTTTAAGCCTCTAATTGAGGGATGGCAAACATAGGTTTATATAGCCCAGGGTTTTAAATTTTAATTTTTAAGAAATTACAATTTTGCCCATGGCCTATATAAACATATTTAAATTGGGCTTAAGTAACTATTACTTGTATTAGAGATATAATCCTAGT